>JAOPHQ010005503.1:0-49511 GCA_030340625.1 Merluccius polli | reverse complement strand
CAAACACACCTGATGTTATGGCGGAAGCAATACAATTGTTATATTTTGTGTGTGTGTGTGTGTGAGAGAGAGAGAGAGAGAGAGAGAGAGAGAGAGAGAGAGAGAGAAGACAAAAGGACAACCAAACCCCACCACCACTTGTACATTGGTTTGCCTTGTAGATGACTCCGTCTATAGGTTAAACACGTGCTATTGCATGCATACCCTGTGATTGGCTGATATGGTTACCTGCTGATTAAGCGTTAATGCGACACACCTGTCCTATATCTGCTATATCTTAGCTATCTGTATGTTTGCACTATATCTGTACATGTTAGCTATAGGGCTGCAACGATTAAGTAGTCAAGTAAGGTCAAGTAATCGTTCGACAGAAAATGAATCAAACCAAACCTACCAAATACCGTACAGTTGCCGCTTGATGTTTCAGAAATTCAAATGTTTGGTTCGTGGCTCTTTATAAAATGAATACTTTAGTTTTTCTTGGCTGTTTGTCAGAAAAAGCAACCGAATAATGGTGAGTGAGCTGCAGCCCCTCAGTGAGGCTGTGCTCTGCGACACTCCCACCCGATGGAAGGCCCCGAAGACGCCCAGCTCCACGGCCACGCCGCAGGCCTCCACCGGTTGGTCCTTCTTCAACAGGACGTTGCACTCCACCTTGGGCCGGATGCGGTTCATCAGGATGCAGGCGGCCCTCCCGACGTCCCCCTCCACCACCCGCACCAGGTCCCCGGCGAAGAAGTTGTTTCTTGGCCGTGGAGATGTTGGATACACACACTTACTACTTCATGGTCCACCAACGTTTTGCCATTTTGCACACCCTATGCAGACTTTTTATTTTACCGTAAATTTTATAGTGGATATATTTTCAATATCTTATTTTTGGTCTGTAATATATACAGCTTTTTTTTTCGCTTTTTGTATTTTATTCTACCTTTGACTTTCCCACCACCTAGTGGTCAGTCGGAAGACCTACAGCTCGTAGTGCTCAGAGAGTATTGAAGTTCCAAAGATGCTCAGTACATTTTATATTGGATATCTTCAATATCTTATTTTTGGTATTATCCTGTACAGTTGCTTTTTGTGTTTGATTCCACACACACACACACACACACACACACACACACACACACACACACACACACACACACACACACACACACACACACACACACACACACACACACACACACACACACACACACACACCCCCCCAAGTAAGTGACAATTAACACAATGCCGTGTCTGTGTCTGAAAAAGGCCTTCGCACACCAAGTCATATTTTCACAGATCTGTTCCTTTCAGAACTGTTCAAGGCTGATACAAATGACCCGCAGCACAGGGCTCTGTGGATCACCTCAGTACAACAGCTATAGGTTCAGTATGTGCAAGAGGCCACACGTATGAATGCATGCATTGGATGACGTGCATTTTCTTTACGTCCCACGGATTGCGCAAAGACCAGAACACTGATGTGTGTGTTCCAAATACACAACAAAATCTAGTCATTCACATTAATCACACTAACTGATAAGGGGCTCAAAGTGCTCACAATTCAATCCGTATTTATAGACTAACATGGCAATATATTGCAATGTCATAAATTCAGATTGAAAACCATCCATCCATATGGATAAACATGTGGATGAATATAATATCTACTATAATCTCATACGTGTAACACAATATAACAGCATAATAACAGCATTGCAATTACAGTAAGGCTAGCATATAGTGGACAGTGAGACAATTACATCTTAAACAAAATGTCATTTTTGAGAATTGACAACAGCAGGCCAATAGGATGGAGGAAATGCAACGATTCCCACGTGGGTCTATGATGCTAGAATGACGTATAATTGTATGTATACATGTGATGTATAATTTCAATAAAAAGTTTAAACATGGTTTTCATGCATAAACTAAGTAGGTAAAAACGATTAAAAAAAATACTTGACAGTGAGATCAGAGACTGATAGAGACCTATAAACTGACTTTAAATAATCATTTAAAAAAATGAACAATTATTTGTTATCAAAAGCCTCAAAATGTTTTGATCTGGGCTCCGTTGTCAACCCGCCACCTAGTGGAGTGCCATGCGAGCTGCAGCCCTGCAGCTCTGAATTAGAAATACCATTATTAACAGTCTAACTGAGGGTCATTACATTGAAGTATATGGACATTCAAATTATGGTATCGGACTAAAACTAGTTTTCCTTTCTTAATGACGTTTCAAACCTCATATTTGATCACCTTGAGGGCATATCTTCTCATCGTAATTAATTTTGACTACAACACTGGGTATCACAATAAGTCGATATCTTCATGTCATGACGACACAATACCATTCAAAGAAGACAAACGATCATATTGAATCATCGCCCGGTTCTCTGTATTGTTCTCCCTCACCTGGTCCAGGATGTAGAGGCCGGTGAAGGTGTCCCTTATCTGTTGCACCACCTGGGGCCGGTCGGGGAAGAAGCGCTCCAGGACCCCCGGCCGTGCCAGCACCTGCTGCACCTTCTTGGTCCCGGCCAGGTGGGTCCCGATGTCGGGACACTTGATGGCCAGAGAGCGCTCCATCAGCAGGCGGGCCTCCCAGCTCTCTGTCGTTCACAAAAACCATGACAACCCCGTTGACACTTTGGTCATGTCAGGCCGGTGTCACAGTGTCACCATCCTGCCCATAGACCTATATAATATACATTGGCCTTTGGATCGTATGTCAACATCACCGCCATATTGGAGAGGCCAAGGCTGGCCTGTAAACAAGTACAAGTAAATGGGGGAGCTCCATAACGTTTACATTTGTCAACCAATTTCAATGATGCATTTTTGTATTCAAGGGTTTATGATCGATGTACAGAGTACAAAAAAAGTAACTGGAGACAAAACGTTTTGTTGTACTGCATGTAGATCATAAACCCTTGAATATAAATAGGACTCATCGAAAATTGGGTTGAGAAATGTAAAAACGTTTTATTTTTTACGTATATACCTGGCGAAAACAAGAGTAAGTCCCCTATTGGCTGCCCTTCACATGGGAAAAAATGATTGCCCGATAGGGTGCCCCTTCATGTAATAAACTATGATGATGTGGCCTCTAGAGTGAGACAATTCGATGTATCTTAATGAGTGCCCTTCTAGTGGAGAACATGTGATGCAGTGCCCTATAAGGTGCCCTTACAATGGTCTAAACTTGACGTTCCCTATGGGTGCCCTTCCAGTGGAAAAGGGTGCCGTTATGAAGTGCCCTCTATGCCGCCCCTACATCACAGTGTCCCAAAGGGTGATGCCCTTTCCAGTAGGGATAATGGGATGCAGTGCTGTGAGAAAACATGATGAATGCCCAAATAGGTGCCCCTCTAATGGAGAGGTGCCCCTCCAGTGGATAAAATGTGATGCTGCGAGAGTCAGCACTTTGAAACGTTGGGTCCAAAGCTGCAACAATAAGGAGATAAGGATAAAGGTAAGTTCTCTCACTGCTAGCGATGTACTGGCTTGTCTCGCAGAGCGAGAGAGAGAGAGAGAGCAAGAGAGAGAGCGAGAGAGAGAGAGAGAGAGAGAGAAAGAGAGAGAGAGAGAGAGACAGACAGATCGACAGACAGATAGACAGAGAGACACAGACAGATTAGAACAGCATCGTTCAGATTCCTTAAACCCATCTGTCCAATTGTAAAGCAATATTCCAGATAGGCCTATCTGGCCTATCTGGGCGTCCAGACAGGATGACGTCATGGATGTTGGACTATAAGCTACTAAAGCAGGGGTGGCCAACCCGCGGCTCCCGAGCCGCATGCGGCTCTTTGCCTGGTTTCATGCGGCTCTTACGTTCATAATGTAAGAGCCGCCGGCCGTAGGTCTGCGGTGTGTTACTATTGCGCGCGCCCCCCCCCCCCCCCCTCGTCGGCCGTAGGTCCGCGGTGTGTTACTATTGCGCGCGCCCCCCCCCCCCCCCCTCGTCGGCCGTAGGTCCGCGGTGTGTTACTATTGCGCGCGCCCCCCCCCCCCCTCGTCGGCCGTAGGTCCGCGGTGTGTTACTATTGCGCGCGCCCCCCCCCCCCCCCCCCTCGTCGGCCGTAGGTCCGCGGTGTGTTACTATTGCGCGCGCCCCCCCCCCCCCCCCCCCCCTCGTCGGCCGTAGGTCCGCGGTGTGTTACTATTGCGCGCGCCCCCCCCCTCGTCGGCCGTAGGTCCGCGGTGTGTTACTATTGCGCGCGCCCCCCCCCCCCCCCCCCCTCGGCCGTAGGTCCGCGGTGTGTTACTATTGCGCGCGCCCCCCCCCCCCCCCCCTCGTCGGCCGTAGGTCCGCGGTGTGTTACTATTGCGCGCGCCCCCCCCCCCCCTCGTCGGCCGTAGGTCCGCGGTGTGTTACTATTGCGCGCGCCCCCCCCCCCCCCCCCCCCCCTCGGCCGTAGGTCCGCGGTGTGTTACTATTGCGCGCGCCCCCCCCCCCCCCCCCTCGTCGGCCGTAGGTCCGCGGTGTGTTACTATTGCGCGCGCCCCCCCCCCCCCCCCTCGTCGGCCGTAGGTCCGCGGTGTGTTACTATTGCGCGCGCCCCCCCCCCCCCTCGTCGGCCGTAGGTCCGCGGTGTGTTACTATTGCGCGCGCGCCCCCCCCCTCGTCGGCCGTAGGTCCGCGGTGTGTTACTATTGCGCGCGCCCCCCCCCCCCCCTCGTCGGCCGTAGGTCCGCGGTGTGTTACTATAATTGCGCGCATGGTCCCTTTCAAATAAAATAAAATCAATCAATCAATCAATCAATCACCTCACTTTTAGAAAGATGACTGTGGAGTGTGTGTGAGTGTGTGTGTGTGTGGTTGATAGCTGGTTTACAGCCTCACTTGCCCTGAGTCAGACTGATTAGACTCTGGGTCTGCGTTCCGAATCGCATACTTTCTTTTTACTTTTAAGTACGTACTGCAGCTGCCCTTACAAAGTACGTACTGTTGCATGCAGTACGCATACAATTGGGACATACTGCAGGTGATTTCACTGATTAGCACACCTGCAACAAGAGACATCTGCTCGCTCGGCGGCTCAGTCCATGTGACATATCTTTGAGGAGGATTGTGGGTCAGAATAGCCAGAAAAGCATGCTGGCTTGCATACTGCAAAGTGCGACCGGATGTAGTAGGACATCCTGGTATTTTTGGCATTTGACATACTATGTATTGGGACACACTAAATCTTGTTCTGGCATACTAAATAGTATGGTAGTATGGGTATTGGAACGCAACCTTGGTCTGGGTGAGGATGCACACCTGTGGTGCAGAGCAATCATGGCACCCAGGATAAACCAGCTATCACCACACACACTCAGGGGAGAGCCACTGTCACGGCAGCATGTGCCATCTGCTCAGTGAATACCATCTTGTCATCTCCAATAAACGCATTCTTCAACCAACATCTACACGTGTCCTGTGTCGGAGGGCCCCAGCAAAAGCCACTGATGTGGTGTGTGGTTAGAGTCCACTGCTACAATGACAATGTTAACAATGTTACAATCTTATGAAGCCTACCTTTCCCGAAGCTCGTTCATATAGTGCAGCAGATTAATGGCATATTTCAAGAGAATCGTTCACTTTGGTATACAAGCATGACATTTGGCACAGATACTCTCTAAGGGTCACTTTTTGGGAAAAGGGCGTTGGCCACCCAAAAATTCAACATGGCGGCCATTTTTTCAAGATGGCCGCTATTTCTGTCAAATGCTCATTATGTCAATCGTTCAAACAGTGATCCAAGCATACAATTTGATACAAATACTCTCTAAAGGACATGTTAATGGAAAAAGATGCTTGTCCCTCAAAAATTCAAGATGGCCGCCATTTCTCTTGAATCCTTACATCAATTTTTCAAATGGTCAGCAAATTTGGTACAAATATTATTCAAGGAACATTCTCATGGAAAAAGGTGTGTGCCACTCAAAAATTCAAGATGGCGACCATTTTCAAGATGGCCCCCATTTCTGTCAGCTCAATTTAATGTGTTAAGGAAGGTTTTGTTTAATAGAGTGAACGTCATTACACAACCAGGGCACACTGGTGACTTCACTGCTGTGGAACTCAGCATGGGGTTCAGTGTCAGCTGATCTAGTTTTACTTACACTGTAGTTCTTGACTAGTAGTAATAGTATAGCTAAGTTTAGTGTCCCAAATGCTGTCTAACAGCCCCTCATCAATTAGCTAGTAATAGATGTAGTTAGATAGCCACACCTAAATTGACAGGTTGTGCCTAGCGTGGGAGAGCGGAGCCAAGGGTAAGCGGGGCAATACATGACTTGTTCATGTATGCTTACCTAGAAGGTGTACAGATCACACGGGACTTAAATGGCACTGGATGAATGATCGGGCTAGGTGTAGGTGACCCGAACCTAGTTGTATCCCATACCTGAATGTGTACTATGTCTATGATTGAGGTGGTAAAAGAATAACCCCTCGGCCTTAATCAGACAACAAACCCCCAAAATGGCAAATGAAAATCTCATGTCAGCCAAGAGGCCAACTGATGGATGAAATGTTGTCTTTGTCAGACAGACACAAAGGAACCCCTCCAATCACCACCTACCCATCATGTTTCTCTCATCATTGTGGCTGCAAATCAGAGTGCCGTGGAAGATGCAAATGTTTTAGATTGGGTTTCACTTGCACAGAACTGTGCAATTGCAAATGTGAATAAAAAAGTAAGTAGCCTTGCGGTGGGCGGTGAGCCGATTTCCTGATTCTGGACCGTGATGTATATGTACACCTTCCTGGATATGTTGCCCCCAATACAACACTTGCTGACTGCCAAGCAGGGAGGCATTGGCTACCATTTTTAACAGTTTTATGACTCGGTAGGGCACAACCGCTCAATCTCAGGTTGGACACTAACCACAAGGCCTTTGAGCTGGTAAAAATGTGAATAGAACTTTTTTTCAATCCTTCCTTTTAACTCAGTCCCAACAGAGTACACTATTAAAGCAACACCCACCTTGAAAAATGAATCTTGAATTTTTGCGATTGCCTTTAAAAAAAATTTTTTTTATGAAGTGTGACCGTTAGAGTATTTTAGCTAACATGCATGTGTGCATCAGTGTACAAATGACGGCCATCTTGGAAAAGGTCTCCATTTTGAATTTTTTATTGGCCATCCAATTTTTCCAAAAAGTGGCCTTAACAGAATATTTGTGGCATATTTTATGTATCACTATTTGGAAACAGTGGCAATGAACATAGGACAGGAATGACAGCCATCTTGAAAAATGGTTTCCATCCTGAATTTTTACTGGCCACCTAACAGTGGCCCTTCCTCTCTGTGGACTGCACCTTGCCGTGGTGGAGAGGCTTGTGTACTCCAATGAACCTGAGAGCTATGCCGGCAGGGATTTTATATCCCTCGCAAGTTTAACTAAGCCGGACAGGTCAAAGGAGAGGAGGCAGACAAAGCAGACATTATGACTATTTGACAGAAATGGTGGCCATCTTGAAAATGGTTTCCATCCTGAATTTTTGAGTGGCACATACCTTTTTCCAAAACAGTGTTCCTTGAAGAGTATTTCTGCCTAATTTTATGCTTACATCACCATTTGAACAATTGAAATAATTAATATTTGACAGGAACGGTGGCCATCTTTAAAAAGAGGTCTTGATCTCAATGTTTTTTTTTTAAAATCTGGTTAAATAAAGGTTTAATAATAAATCTTTAAAAATGGTGGCCATCTTGAATTTTTGAGGGACAAGCATCTTTTTCCATTAACATGTCCTTTAGAGAGTATTTGTATCAACTTTTATGCTTGGATCACTGTTTGAATAATTGATATAATAAGCTTTGAATAGCAATGGTGGCCATTTTGAAAAATGGCCGCCATATTGAATATTTGTGTGGCCAACGCCCTTTTCCAAAATAGTGGCCCTTAGAGAGTATCTGTGCCAAATTTCATGCTTGTATACCAAAGTGAACGATTGTTTTACTAATCTGCTGGACTAATAAGCATGTAGTGATTGAAGTTGATATGTTCGAGATCTTCCAACAGAAAAAAGACTGCTGCCCCGGAAAGAAGACAACATGAGGTCGTCCACTTCGAGTATGATCGCTGTGATTTAGAGATTCAGTGAATTAAAAGACTCTTCCTGTCTGGTCTCTGTCTGCCTGACTGTCGGCCTGTCTGTTACACGCTTGCCATGTCTGTCTGTCTGCCAGGCTGTATGCCCTATCCCTCTGCCTGTCTATCTATCCGTCCAGCTTTCTGTGAACGATGTTCGGTGTGTTGGTGCTGCGAAAAGGTGGTCCTAGCCCCTAGAGGTGTAGACCAGTGTTTCTCAAATGGGGGTCCGCATACACCTAAGGGTACTATGAAGGATTGCAGGGGGGGGTACTAGGGAAAATGTATCAGAATCTGAATACCAGTTTAATAGAATGATGTAAATCTGAAAATCTAACCAGGGTTCGATCCCCAATGTCCGCGGCTTATCCACTCAGTGTCATATTACACTCCTTTGTAATTTATAGATTAAAACAAATGTATCATAAAATAAATCATTTAAAATAAATTACTTATTTGCCATGTTTGTTACTTGTTACTTGTAAAATTGCACTGTGCAATAGTAATGTGTGTTCTCGCTTCCAAACAGCAAGCTGGGCTTGTGTTTCATCCGCAGACCTGCGCCTGACATGATGTATATGGTAAACAGTAATAGGCCCAAAATGGATCCTTGTGGTACACCTTACCTTTTATTACGAGGGTGGATTTAAAACTCAGCAATAACACTTTGAGTTCTACCAGTAAGATACGAATCAAAACAGTTATAAGCAGAAACATCCAAACCCAGGGCAAGTCACTTATTTAACAGAATACTATAACCATCTGTGTCAAAAGTTATGAAGACTCAAAAAACAAAAATCAAGGTGCAGTTTCCAGGTCTACGGAGTCTTTTGTTTCAAACAGGCCACAGAGTCCAGGCGTAACGTTCAATCATTCATTCACAGGCTCTCTCAGGATACCCCGACCCCCCAGCACAGTCCTCCAGGGGTCTCCATTCAGACTCTCCATGTGATCAGACCGAATGGATGGACTACTGATAATGAAACGAGTCATGCGCTCAAAAAAATATGTATCCACCGTTTTACAGCCCATGATTGTGCGCTGGGGGCTCCGAAGCAGTACTTCACCGAGCATCAAGTCACCCACCCGCTGAATTCAACCCACTCCCAGTCACACGATTAGGCAACCGATTTGCAACAGGAAAATTATAATGAATTGCAGTGCCGTTTCTAGGCATATACGGACTATGCGGCTGCATAGGGCCCCGCCGCCACCAGGGGGCCCCCCAATCCCGCGCTCGCACCCCCCCCCCCCCCCCCCCCCCCCCCCGTTGGCACTAGGTCCGGGTGGGTTATGATCGCGCTCGCACCCCCCTGGTCAGACATGATAATGTAGCAGTATGGGCCTTTAATTAGTGCTGCCGTACCGGCCTATCCCTGTTGGGGGCGCTGCCTATAAAGGTGAGTGGCTGTGCACTGGGAGCCCTCTGGCCGGTAAGCTCCTGGCGACCCCGCCTCCTGTTATCACTACACCTGGCCACCTCACCTGATCGCTTTGTAGCTGGATCGCGCAGCTCGCCGTTCTTTGGTATGTAGTAGTGGGTGTGCATCTGTGCACCTTCTAAACTTTGCACAAGTCAACATTGGCTTTCATCCCTCATGCAGTTCATGGACCGGGTCTTCCCTCTCCCGTATCGGCCCCAGTTGCGGGGCGTGTGAGTGTTTTCCTCCTCTACCTGTTGCAGCGGGGAGCGATCAGCCGATTGATCGAGTGCATTTGTAATTGTGTTGCTACGGTGCAAGCGATCCCCTTCCTCCCCGTTGGTGATGTTTATTCAACTCCTGATGGTATGTGGATAAGATGATACTAACTCGAGTTGCTACAGTTGTTGTTCCACCTCTAAAACAATTCTCTTTCTATGGCAGGGTTAACGTGTGTGCGGGCGGTTTCTGCCAGCATTTCCCCCCCCCTCTTCACGCTGCCTTTGGCCGGCTGCTGTTTTTGTCCACTGATTTATGTAACCAACATCCATCCTACTCTGCATCTCCTACTGTGCTGTACCTGGCACTGAGTACGGTGATTGCTGCCTTATCCTCAGTCTTATTATCTTAATCTCTTAATTTAGCCTACTTCTAACTGATCTTATTGATGATATTATTTGTGTTTTGTGGGTTGCTTTGCATGTTTGTTTTGGCTTAATTAGTTTTTGTTAGTTATTTTAGTTTGAGTTAATTGCTTTATTTGCTTATTTGGATTTATCAGTTTTGATAAATCGCTATTACTTTTGATTTAATTTCTTTGTTAGTTTTCTTTTGTTTGCACTTATTTGGGTTGTTGAAGTGGTGGGTTGAAGTGATTTAACCCTGATTTAAACCCAATTTAGTTATTTGCCCTCCCCTTTTTGTATTTTGTGTTTGGCGTGTGTGTGTGTGTGTTCGCTTTAGTGTGGTTGTGTGAAAATATTTTATTGAGAAGTCGTGGTTAAAAATGATATATTGTTAAATAAAAGTAATTGTATATGTATGCTGGACCCAGTCTCAAGCTTTCATTAGTAACGAACTTGTGTGCTTTTACTTAGGTTAACCTAACTCTCCAGGTGAAATTCCTGGGGTGGCGTTGTTGGCAACTTGTCACTAGTTCTCTTGGGCTAATTTTCCTATTAGCTGTCTGGTCATTATTGGCCTGGTTGAAATTGCTTCAAGGGAACTAACTAAACTTTATCTTATTGGTCCCTCGACCGTCGATTGCCACAATAACATAGGGGCCCCAAAATTTTATCTCGCATAGGGCCCCCAAACAGCTAGAAACGGCCCTGATGAATTGTATAAGTATGTTTTGTCTCTACAATGGCCCGAATACGCCGCCGTACTGCGCAGTTATAAGCAGCCTATGCAGCGAAAACTGAGATGAGCGCTGTTTTGGCTGCATTTTGCAAATACAAATATTTGAGTCTTACATGAATCTTGCTAAGCTAAGCTATCTGGTGCTGTTTTTTGTTGCAGTTTACGCATCTTATAATCTGTCGGAGTACAAAACCGAAAAAGCGTGAAACAATTTCCTCTTGGAAAAGAAATAACACAACACATTGTAATCAATGTCAGGTAAATATAATCACAAACGGAGGTGCAAATCACATCACGAGTGTCTACCGAAATAACGGCAATAAGTTCCTCTGAACACGTGTGCGGTGCGGTTCGGTCACCACAGAACCGCGGCGGTTTCTGCGCGCAACTCCCGCCAACGAACCGCGTGCACCTCGCGCAGCTCTCCTGGGTCTGGTCGCGGCCCCGCGGGGGTCCCAGGAGCTGGGCGGGGGGGGGGGGCAGGTCTCCGTGTGGTCCCGGTGGACGGTTTTACCCTCTCGTCGAGGCGACACATGAGCGTCGATCGCGGCCAGGTCCGGCATGTTGACGGCGAGCGAGTCCCTCTATGTCCACAGAGTAAAGTCTGGTCATCTGATCCAGCACACACCAACCTAGAACCAAAAAAAATACAATTTAGAAATGTGTTTCGTTCAAATGAGTTTTACATGAGCGGTAGATAAATAAACATTTCTCTTGAGTATTACATATAATACACACACGGGACACAACTTTTATAGTGAGACAAAAAGTGTGATCACCAGAGTCTCTGATCACACTTTTTGGATCACACTTTTTGTACATAGGACCCTATACATAAAGTCCGTGGGTCTACATACCTGAGTGTTATTGTAGTGGGTCAGGGTCTGGTTTTGGGAGAGTGGGATCCTTCCCCAAACAGGGAAGCGCGTCCAACATGTATTTTATTGTATCCAACGTCCGCAGCTCTCCAACACTCGATGCCCAACTTGTCCGCTTTATGGTTGGGAATAACTGTCCGTCGACAGTAATGTCGTGCCATGGCTTGTAGCAGGCGATGCTGGTCCTCGGTCACAGAACAGTCCCTGATGGGGGTCAGCATCACCGGGTCCACCAGGGACAGAAAGCCACCCAGGCGGCTGGCTAGTCCTGCTTTCGCACGACGCGTCGGACCCGCCGTCTCCGGGAGACCCACGTGCGCATGCGCACCGCCCACCGCTGGCCCTTCCCACCCGGGTCCACCTCGGTCCGTGGGCCCGGTTCGGACCCCCTTGAGGAGAGGTGGTGCTCGTTGGGTCTCAGCAGGCGGGACCGGATCACACCCGGGCTCCGGTTCCGGTTCCAGCTCAGCACCTGACGCATCGCGGTCCTCTTCCACCTGCAGGTGGACGTCCGACCCGCCATCAGAGTCCACTGGGTCCAGGTTCTGTGGCAGTGCCACAGCCTGCTGGACAGCCATCCTCCTTCTGCTGCTGTGTCGGCCTGCAGGTTTCTAGTCATCTCCAGTAGGGTAGCAGCCTAGTGCTAATCTGAGTTGAATTTATATAGGCCTACCATTTCTAGCCTGTTACAAATAATAAGACCGCCTACAATCATTCATATACTTATTGTGCCAAAGCCACTTGGGAGATCATGTGAATGAATATTGGCGTGCAAATGAGTTTCTATTGGTTCATGCAAATGCGTAAATAAAAGGCGATGCTCCTGGTTAACAACCCAGCTATTGGTTCTCAATGAGAACTCATTTGCACGCCAATAGCCTATTCATTCACACGCAATGATAAATCACTTATAATCACACTAAAGTATGCAGACCCACAGTATTCATCCTTTCATATGTGTGTAAAATAGGCCCATCCGAAATGGAAATTAAACTAATCACACTTTTTGTCGAACTATAAAAGTTGGGTGCGTGTGCGCAATACGCATATATAAACAAAGCATTTGAACAAAATACTAGTGTTTCTAAATTGTATTATTTTTATAAGTTGGTGTGGATGTGTGTTGCCAAATATAAAGGCTGAGGGGACTTATTGTCGTCCTTTCATCAGACAAAATGTGATAATGTAATAGTCTGCGCCATCATTTGAGATTGAGAACTTCTCAATCTCAAATGATGGCGCAGACTATTACATTATCACATTTTAGGCCTATTTTACACACATATGAAAGGATGAATACTGTGGGTCTGCATACTTTAGAGTGATTATAAGTGATTTATCATTGCGTGTGAATGAATATTGGCGTGCAAATGAGTTTCTGTCCCATTCATTGTCTCAATGCGCTGTACCGCCATCATGCAAATGCGTTCCTCCGGCGGAGGAGAGGGCGGAGGGGAGGGAGGAGAGGATCGACGATAATCGCCGCTCCTTCTGGCGGTTGAAGGGGGGGGGGGGGGGGGGGGGGGGAGAAAAACAACAACACCAAAAACCCAATTTCTTTTTAATTGGGGGGGGGGGGACTGCGTTGAAACAAGCGCCGAAGCCTTTCTCACAGTCTCGCCTCGTCAGTGAACCAGTGAGAGTGGAGATGAGGACTTGTCATTCCCGAGTCAGTCAAAAGTCTCACAAATTCAAAAGTTTGGAGGCAGTTTCACCCAAAGCGGCTTATAGTGATTTCACACCTTGCTAATGCATAATGTCCTTAATGAGTTAATGAGCAGGCTGAGGCTCTGGTGGGCCTACAGGGAGGCTGTGGACATTGGGGGTCGCCTAGTAGCCTGCCACTCAATAGAAAAGAGTCAAAAGTGCCTTTTTGGGCTGGTGTAACGAAAAATGTTATTGAAATTCTATCAAATACAAAGAGGGAAATGTATAGTAGTATTCACGAACAAATGCAGCTTAAAA
The DNA here is from genome assembly GCA_030340625.1 of Merluccius polli. Lineage (NCBI taxonomy): Eukaryota > Metazoa > Chordata > Actinopteri > Gadiformes > Merlucciidae > Merluccius > Merluccius polli. Next base: position 35,803 of record JAOPHQ010005503.1, on the reverse strand, counting down.
AGGACTCCCCCTCCAAACAGTTTTGTCTCCAATCAATGTCGCATATTCCGAGATTCCCAACTGGTCATCTTCAATAAATGGATACACTACATCTACCTGTGTCCTGTGTCGGAGGGGCCCTGCAAAAGCCACTTATGTGGCATGTGGCAAGAATAAGGATTGCTACAATAATACTGTGGTTTATTTTCCTCTGTGTGATGCTCAAAAACATGTTGCAAAATGTTTTGCATGTTACAAAAACATGTTGCAGTGTATATAAGAAAATACAACTTGAAAACAAAGTTTTGAAACCCCAAATTCAGGGGGCTTACGTATCAAGCATGTCAGAGTAGGATACTGCTGATCTACAATCATCATTATTTTTAATGAAAGGTAAATGACTAACTGCACTATTTACACTGACTTCCATTTCTACATTAAATCTGTGGTTTCTTCATGGATTAATGTGTTTCAGTAGATGGTAAACAGGTCCCATGTTATGAACATAGTGTGTGATTATGGATGGCGGCGGTGTGGCAACGACTATGAGCACAAAAAGCGTAAACCGGAGCAGCAGCAGGTTACACCTGGGGCCTCATTTGTAAAACTCCGCGTGAAACCCTCTGTAGAACATTGCGTACGCCCAAACCTCAGAATGTGCGTACGCACAAAAACATTCCGATTTATAAAACCTTGCTGAGCACACCTGTACCAACCCAGTCGCCAAAAGAATACGTTGACGGTGTACGTCCGCGCGAACACGGATTACGTCGCATTTCAACGTAAAATAGCGTGTTGTACCGACAGTATCCACGCGTGGCACTGTGGAGGCGCCTGAAGAAAGCACAACCAACAAGGACATTTCATGGTTCTAAAATACATAAATTGCTGGTTATAAAATACATAAATTAGAATTATTTGGAGACTTCCCATCGCTGCCAGTACGGCGAAAGTGACGGTGAGGCAGGGTTGCCAGCTTCACCGTTTTCTCGCCAAATTGGGCTGTTTTGAAAACGGGTCGTGAACACTGGATTACGTCGCATTTCAACGTAATTGGGCTGTTTTGAAAACGGGTCGTGAACACTGGATTACGTCGCATTTCAACGTAATTGGGCTGTTTTGAAAACGGGTCGTGAACACTGGATTACGTCGCATTTCAACGTAATTGGGCTGTTTTGAAAACGGATCGTAAACACTGGATTACGTCGCATTTCGGTTTTCTCGCCAAATTGGGCTGTTCTGAAAACGGATTGCGGGTGTAAACCTCAAAGACGCGGGTCACGGTTTTCTGGGGTACTTTCAAAACCCACCACAGAAACAGTTGGGGTGTAATGTGTATTGTATAGTCTTTATGAAAACTCAGTCAGAACTATTAAACACCAGATGATGGGTGGGGTGGGGCAGTGGACACACACACACACACACACACACACACACACACACACACACACACACACACACACACACACACACACACACACACACACACACACACACACACACACACACACACACACACAATGCATTTCGCTGCTACAACAACTCTATAGCTCTGATTCCTGCACCATGTTTCAATGACGTCAGGTTGCTAGGGGCAACGGCTGACAGACGCCACCTGTCCCATTGGGAGGACCTATCAGCCGGAAGTACTGTCCTTACTGTAGGACTATTGTTTATGTTGTAATGTCATAAGTGTTGACAATAAAGTTTAATGTTGACTCCAAACAATTCATGTTTGTCCAATTCATTCATAAGACAAACAAAGCAGCTGGAAACACGTCTAAAAACACTTGAAATAGAATGTAGCCTATATTTATATTTTTACAACATCAATCTCCCTATAATATGAACAAAATATGATCAGGTCCTACTTTCTCTCTTGAAAACGGGCAAAACGCTAACCCTAACCCTAACCCGGAAAATGAATTTAAAAAACTACAAACGTTCGGAAAATGCAATACACTGAAGTGTGCGGCGCCATGTTTTTTCCGCCATGTTTTTTGTAGTTCTAAAATGTTTAGTTAACGTTTTCCCTATTATGTGAAAATGTGTCAAGGAACTTCGCAAGTGTATTCTATGTTTTAGGGACCGGGGAGCACATTCATTTGGTCAGATTTCATTTTTACTATTGTTAATTGGGTGAAATCTGGTTTTGACCTTACCCAGTAGCGCCCCCTGATGGTTTGGCAAAGGCCACAAAGGACATGATAGAAGAAGTCAACAGCTTTCCAAAAATGTTTTCCCCATGTTTGTATCACATTGTGCTGCTTTTCTGTAAGCCTTTTAAAGAGCCTTAGGTTCAAGGTTCAAAGGGCATTCCTGATGAGCAGGAACCACCCAGAATGTCCACAGTGGCAGATCTGTACTCTGCAGCTCAAGACCTTTCCAACGATGTCTTCATTGTCATCCTACGACAAAATGTGTTCAACATATTGATGGTGACCTTATCCTTAGTCATGCTTTTCAATTTGGAGCAGTTTAGACCCCATTTACCCCTTAAACTACTTAATATTTCATATCAATATTTCCATATTACTTAATATGACCATTTATAGCCATTGTCTTCCCTTCCCCGGGGCTGACAGGATAGTACATAATATGGTAATGCGTATGTCTGTGTGTAGTTACATTTTTACACACAGTTGTTTTTAATTGACCAAGATATGAGCTTTTGAAAGAAAGTAGGTCTGTGTCGTATGCAAAGGGCTTTAGAACTACAAAAAACATGGCGGAAAAAACATGGCGCCGCACACTTCATTGTATTGCATTTTCCGAACGTTTGTAGTTTTTAAAATTCATTTTCCGGGTTTGGGTTAGCGTTTTGCCCGTTTTCAAGAGAGAAAGGTTAACCTGAACATATTTTGTTCATATTATAGGGAGATTGATGTTGTAAAAATATAAATATAGGCTACATTCTATTTCAAGTGTTTTTAGACGCGTTTCCAGCTGCTTTGTTTGTCTTATGAATGAATTGGACAAACATGAATTGTTTGGAGTTAACATTAAACTTTATTGTCAACACTTATGACATTACAACATAAACAATAGTAGGCCTACAGTAAGGACAGTACTTCCGGCTGATAGGTCCTCCCAATGGGACAGGTGGCGTCTGTCAGCCGTTGCCCCTAGCAACCTGACGTCATTGAAACATGGTGCAGGAATCAGAGCTATAGAGTAAACATAGAGTTGTTGTAGCAGCGAAATGCATTGTGTGTGTGTGTGTGTGTGTGTGTGTGTGTGTGTGTGTGTGTGTGTGTGTGTGTCCACTGCCCCACCCCACCCATCATCTGGTGTTTAATAGTTCTGACTGAGTTTTCATAAAGATTATACAATACACATTACACCCCAACTGTTTCTGTGGTGGGTTTTGAAAGTACCCCAGAAAACCGTGACCCGCGTCTTTGAGGTTTACACCCGCAATCCGTTTTCAGAACAGCCCAATTTGGCGAGAAAACCGAAATGCGACGTAATCCAGTGTTCACGATCCGTTTTCAAAACAGCCAAATTACGTTGAAATGCGACGTAATCCAGTGTTCACGACCCGTTTTCAAAACAGCCCAATTACGTTGAAATGCGACGTAATCCAGTGTTCACGACCCGTTTTCAAAACAGCCCAATTTGGCGAGAAAACCGTGAAGCTGGCAACCCTGCCTCACCGTCACTTTCGCCGTACTGGCAGCGATGGGAAGTCTCCAAATAATTCTAATTTATGTATTTTATAACCAGCAAGTTATGTATTTTAGAACCATGAAATGTCCTTGTTGGTTGTGCTTTCTTCAAGCGCCCCACAGTGCCACGCGTGGATACTGTCGGTACAACACGCTATTTTACGTTGAAATGCGACGTAATCCGTGTTCGCGCGGACGTACACCGTCAACGTATTCTTTTGGCGACTGGGTTGCCTGTACGCACTCTTCTCGTTATAAATACCAACGTGCGTCTAATTTGGCGTGCGTGCACGAGTCCCAAGTCCATCCCATAATAGTCCTTAAAAGGTCAATGCTAATTAATCACTTAATATTTATAAGTATATAAGGAGTCTTTTATGACCAATCATTAGACGGAAAAATGGATTTGCATTAGCGATAGGCCAATTAGGGGTAGGCCTATTCATTTCAAATGCCCACAGGTTTATTTAATGTAGGCTTATTTATCAAGCTCATTATTTAAATGTTTAAGTGATACAGTTGGTCTGGCCGAGGATTGTGATTTGAAAGGGCTGTAGTGTGGTGAACATAATTTTGCTTTAATTCATATTTCATAATGGGTGCTTTTCATAAAATACATATATAAATGAATAAATAACTCCGAAGTCATATGTGGTGCGCATTACTGCGCAATGTGCGTAGCGTGTTACAGCATCTTCTTCTTCTTTTGGCGTTATTGGCAATTTGCAAACACATATAGTGCATTACCGCCACCTTCTTCCTGTGGTCGTCTCCGGAGTTCACTGTTTGAAAAACTTTGCGGGAGCTTTACTCCAGGGTGAAAGGTTGTGTAGAACTGCGCACTCTTTTCCGCAAGTTTTTTAAAAAAATAAATCACGACGTTGGCGGTGAAAGATGCGTACGCACATTTCATCACTGTTTCCGCAAGATTTTCATGCGCAGAGGCCTTTATAAATGAGGCCCATGGGGCCTCATTTATAAAGACTTGCGTGGATTTCCTACTGAAACTTGGCGTACGCCAAAACCCAGAAACTGTCGTACGCACAAATAAATTCAGATGTATCAAAGTGTGCGTACGCATGGATCCGAGCACGTTTCTTTTGTACATCCCGATCAACGACGTGGAACTGAGCGCACATGCGGATGTGGCAAACTCCTCCCTGTCCACGCCCCCATTTAAATATGCAAATCTATGTAAATAGGCCCTGGACCTGAGATTCACCTCTTTATCCGATCAGATAAAACAAGCAAGCATGAAAAAAGGAAAGAAAATAAATTTCACAGTCCGAGTTGGAGATTCTGGTGAATGAAGTGGAGACGCGGAGGGAGATTCTCTCTGGTCCCCTGTCAGCAGGGATCAATATGAAGAGAAAAATAAATGAGTGGGAGCGTGTGTGTGAGGCTGTCAATGCCGTGGGGTCCGAGCAGCGCACACACACAGAGGTGAAAAATGAGTGGTCGGATCTGAAGGTGGAGGTAAAGCGGAGGGTTTCTGCCCACCGCCGAAGCGTGACTCGTGTCACGAGTCGAGTCACGTCAGCCGAGTCGTGTCACACGTCAGAGACACGAGTCACGCTTCGGCGTGACTCGTGTCTCTGACGTCTCTGACGTGACACGACTGTTTGTCCCGCCCACTCATTTGCATTTGAATATTGTCCACTGTATTGCAGGGGCATTTTGGGAAAGTGCAAATACAAATTAATTTTCCTTTGCATTTGAATATTGTTCTGGCTACAAGACTGCGGTCATGATGGCCGCATCACGTCAACCCAAAACTATACTGTATTACATACAGCCCAGTCACACTTCATCTCAGGTGCTGCTTTCTGTCACCAGGCTGGCTCAACTAAACCGGCTATATGGTGGGGAGAGACAGACGGACAGACAGACGGACATCACACTGATTGGCTTTCGGTGAATTATGGATAGACAATAAAAAAAGAAAGTCAAAGAATAATTAGGACCAAACACAAACGCAAACTAAAGATATAGATATAATATTGTAGGCTAATCTATTGTTATTTACAAATATTTCAAAAAGTTTAGAAATGTCCAATTGAAATCGACTTGAGCACCAGCCCACTCTGCAGACACAACACCTCCGCCTCTCTCAACCAGTCACTTCTCTGGGGTTTCCTTCAGGTCGTAATTGAATGGAATGAGTAAACGGGAAATACTACGAATGAATAAGCCAATCAGATTCCAGGGGTGGCCATGGTCCCTCCCGTCCCTTCGCTTCTGACGGGAGGGACCACAAGACTGCACTGCAGGGGCCATTGTTTCCCCCCAATGATCTGTCTATAGATTTTGATGTTCAACAACGGCCTATACAGTTGTACACTGTTTATTATTAGTTGTACATTATTATTATTATTAATAAACATGGCCTGACTGTACAGTTGTACACTTTATTAATGTGCATTATTATAATAATAATTATTATTCAACAATGGCCTGTCTGCATACACTGTAAAAAGAAAAAAAAAAGTCTCCCAGTCATGGAGGGCCCTTTTGCATCTGGGGCCCCTGGGCACGTGCCCAGATTGCCCATATGGTAGATCCGGGCTTGCTGCTGGGTGACGTCTATGGTGGAGATACATGGACATGGTATATGGAGTTCATTGTTGCTGTGCTGTTCTATTGGCCCGTCAGCAAACTTTTCATTGACTAGAAGCAATTCCTAATCAGTTTCATGAATTATATGCAGGGGTGCACATAACTGGTACGCAAGTACGCATGCGCGCCCATAATCAGCGATGCGTAACGTCACTTGTGCCACTACAGCACTTTTGCGTAACTCACCATCAGGTCATCAAAATAAAACTTGTATCTTGTACTATGGAATCGCCTTTATCATTATCGAAACGACGCTACGTGTGGAGTGCGTACCGAACACCATCTCCTGGTACTCAAATGAGTAACTCACTAAAAAAGTTATGTGCAGCCCTGATTATATGCTCCTCACAGAAATATAAAATACACGTATAAAAAATTACCCTCACGTCGACTCTTACAGCTATCCTGCACTCAAATTGGTTACAGGTACAATCAACTCAGCTCCAAAACCCACACTTTAAAACCCAAAGCTCTCCATGGGGTCAAGCTTCCTGATTGTTTTCATACTTTGAGTGTTCAACGGATGGCCAGCAGGGGGTAGTGTACTGCGTTTCTCAAACCAGCAGAGGGTTGTCCAGCACGGCTACACCCGCTGCCACACCTCCATCGGCGTGTTCTGAACTCTTGGTCCTTAGCAGGTGGCCGACACACTCGTTAATCACCATGTCCGTACCCTGCCTGCAAAGACATGGGGGAGACGTAAACAAGGGGGCATGGTCAACGAGCAGTCCGCAAGAGGCGTGGTCAACAAGCCGTCCGCAAAAGGCGTGGTCAACAAGTGGTCCGCAAGAGGCGTGGTCAATTATGCAATGCATTTGTGTAACCATCCAAAGCTTGAAATCTCACGTGGACAAGTTGGGAGGTGGAACATCGATACATTACTTATTTATGTATGTAGTATATATAATGAACAAAAACTGAAATTAAACTCCAATTTAGCCAATTAAGACAATACATGTGCAGCTTTTATCAAGATGGTGTTACCGTGAGGCGAGGATAAAAAGGCACACACAAGACTTGCTTTTCCATAATAAGTCAGTATAATAATGACACTAGTTGTTTCATAATTTGTCAGGAGAACAATGATGTTATTTAGCGGACAACAACGATGAGGCACACTGCATACCTGACGTAGACACCGAACACTCCCAGCTCACTGAGACACTTGCTGAGTTGCAGGGGAGCGCCGCGCCGCAGCAGATAGTTCTGCGAGGCTCGGGCCTGGATCTTGTCCATCAGGATGTAGGCCATGCGTTTGCTGTTGCCCTTGACGCCCTCCAGAACCTGGCAGATCTCAGAGCCATAGATGTTGTTCCCTGAAGACAAACACAAAAGATGATTTAAGACGCTGGATGAAGGTTGGCCATGGAACGTAAACAAAAATTATTTTTACTTTTATTTTACAATTACTTTTATTTAGCAAATCCATTAGTACTGATTCAAGAAACAATCTTTTTGCACTTGCCTTTTTATCCATTTTATTTTATTATATGCGTTTTGCCTGCATGTATTTGTTACTTTGCTACTTATTGTGGTTATCCTCACATATATCGTTGGCTTTCTCTAAAAACAAGCCACCCGGTTCCCTTTGTCCCATCGGTATTTCAGTAGCTATCGGTGGCAAGCCGATCTGGAACAACCCATCAGGTTGGCTCGGCCACCGCGGCGGGGCCACCCACCGGCCTTTACCCCACGCTGCCACTTGACTCCTAGGGATACTTCGGTGGACCCGCTGATCCCTGCTCCGGTTATACGGTAGTCGTTTCAGGCGGGTGATCCGGGCCCCTTGACGTTGACATTGCCAGTTCTGGCGAATTCTGAAATCTGGGGGGCCGTACGTAGTGGACACTACATAGAGACACGAACATAATTCACCACAGTGTGGTTGTGTTAAGCAAGTGCCCTTTAAGAGTGGGTCGCAGGCTGTGACGTGAGGTTCAGGCGTGCTGTTGTTTTGATTCATACCAAATGTAAGACAATAAACGCGCCACGTTTTGGCTTTCTCTAAAAACAAGTCTCCCGGTTGTCCCATCGACTCCTACACCATGATTAAATAGGTAGCTAACATTTTGGCACCAAACTGCGGGGGAAAAGTATTATGTAAAAGATAATCCCGAAAAATCCATTTGAAGTCTGTGTAAAGCCTGCTTGTTGGAACGCAACATCAGTACAAGCAATCGATTATTGGCCTTATTCCACTATATTTACTAATTACCATTTTTGCTATTAGAAATTTAGGAGACACTTATATCTAAAGTGACTTAATAAGGAACAACTAGGGTCAGGCATCTTGCACAAGGACACCTACAGGCAAGTTGCAGACTTTAGGGATCAAACCCAAGCCAGCCACTACACTTTCTCTGCATCTGCCTCATCCTGATTCTGTGCTTGGTTTTAGCATGGACATTGACCACGAGAACATGAAGTGCCAAAACACAACGCGGAGGTACCTCCTCCTTCACGTTGAGGTTTCAGGACAAACTGGTCTGGATTGGCCATCGCCATCGCCACGGTTTTGTCCCCCTCTGGGCCCTGAAAAAAAAGAGAAATTCTTGAGTAAAATCCAACCAGTAAGATGAGCAGGGCCAGTACTGCCTTATAAAAGAGTTGGGGTGTGCCAGCTGGATTCAAACTTAAAGACCCTGCTGGGAACTTAATAATAATAATAATATTGAAAATGGTGTGTTCGCATAGGCTGTCGAACTACCGTCGAACTACTATCAAACGCGGCAATTTGGAAGACTAGTTGGGCCCTCACCTGGTCCAGGGTGTAGAGGCCGGCGAAGGTGTCCCTGATCTGTTGCACCACCTGGGGCCGGTCGGGGAAGAAGCGCTCCAGGACCCCCGGCCGTGCCAGCACTTGCTGCACCTTCTTGGTCCCGGCCAGGTGGGTCCCGATGTCGGGACACTTGATGGCTAGAGAGCGCTCCATCAGCAGACGGGCCTCCCAGCTCTGCAGAGCAAGCGATACACACACCATCGTCATAAAACCCCCTTGACAGCCAGAACACCGTTAAGAAAGAGATGCCCCACCCCCACTAGCCCCACCACCTTTAGATATGGACTATGTTGGCTGAAGTGGCATTAGGAATGACTGGCAGACACCCAACTCAAAACAAACGGCAGTCGTTTTAAGTCAAGTGCCATGATTGACATGGAGTAATGATATCAGTGATGGAAGAATCAAGACAAAGACAAGGACTGGCCAGACATTTTTTTTAACTGCCAGAAATTCACCTTTAAAAAAAAAAAAGCCTTTAAAAAAGGCTTCCAGGTCATGCCCCTTCAATTCAGTTTCAATAACCAGAGGACATGTGTGTCGCATCAACACTTAATCAGCAGGTACCGGGTAACCCTTTCAGCCAATCAGAGGTTATGCATGCAATAGTATTGTGTTTAACCTAAGAGAGTCAAGCTCACAGACAAAACCTCACAAATGGAAACATCTCACAGCTTAATAAATAATACTTCAGTTGTACGACGCATTTTCACTTCATAAAATCACAAATTTCAACTGAACTTTGAACTAGAACCTAGTGGTAATAAATCCCTGTGGTGGTCAATATGCAGAATAACCCACACAGAAACATAAATGCAAGCAGCATTTGCAATAAGCCACATTTCAACAGAGTCAATGCTGTGTCTGAAGAGTTTGGTGAATGAATATGAACGCCTCACATTGTAAAGCCTGCATTCTTATAGCTGCCCATGATAAACATGTGATTTTGCAGCACAATCTAGTCTACATTAACAGACCATGTAGAAAAAAAACTCAATGTGATAATAGTTTGCAGTTTAATAGTTTATATTACTTATCCGTCATCATCAAAAATAATGGCGGTGACTGGTGAGACAATTAAAAGATATTATTTCCCTGGTGCTATGGTCCCCCGCAGCTAATGTTGGAAGATCCAAAAGTCAAAACCAACATCCATGTAGGAAGCAGTGACATCGGGAAAGGATTGTACTTGAACTATCAACAGTGTCAACCCCTGGCGCTCCAAAACGTGTCGCTGGAGGGATCGTCATTGCCCATTTTAATCTGTTCTGGGGACACCCCGTTTAGCCTACTGTTGGATGATGATATTATCTATGGCCTTCAACTACCTTCTGCCTTGGGATCTGAGGCAGTGCCCTCTGACACACATTCCACTCAGCGGTCTCTGACCCTGGAGGAAGATGTACAGACGCCTCTGGATAAGCCAGGAGATAAGCAGCCTCAACCACCACGTCCCCCCTTTCCTCTACTACACCACCGTCCCTCACTTTCTTATTCCCCATCCCCTAAACTCGTCCACCTTTACGTCGGCCTGGATTCCCCTCTTTGACTGTCCACTGAACCTGACTTGCATGACTCGAACCAAGCATGAGGAAACAGCGTTTCGTTTTTACGCACCACATATCTGGAACAAACTTCCACAGTAACTAAGGTCTGCCTCAAAAACATTTCTATTTGCTGCAGCTTTTTATTAAAATGTATGTCTGCACCTATTACATTTATTATTTTAATATCGTATACTTCTATTTTACATTTCTCTTTTAAATGATAGCCTTTTAATGATTTAAAATGTGATTGCTACTTAAGCAAAGCAGTACAAATGGCTTTGTGTTGGAAGAGCGCTTTATAAATAAACTTGCCTTGCCTCCAACCAAAGAAGCTGCAGATCTGGAATTATGCTAGAAGCAAATATGGCAAATATATTTTCCTTAAATTTCTACCATCTAAATCCAGATAGGACAGGAATCAGTACACACACCTGAAACACAGTAAATATACATGGTGATAGGAGTGTAATATGATAAATAGATATGATAGATGCTCCATGTTTTCTAAAATCACATGTCCTGCAGCTGAACTCTCCGCCTGCTCTTATTCTTTGTTTCAGTGTCTGTCTGTGTTCAAATGTTTTATGCATTTGCCCTCACTCAGTTATGAATAGCTCACTGGAGAACTGTTTTCCTGACCTGGTTTTAACATGAGACATAATTTAACACAGAGAGAGAGTGAGAGTGAAAGAGAGAAAGAGAGAGAAAGAGAGAGAAAGAGAGAGAAAGAAAGAAAGAAAGAAAGAAAGAAAGAAAGAAAGAAAGAAAGAAAGAAAGTGCGAGAACGAGAGAACGAGAAAGACTAATAAACAGACCGAGAGAGGCCGAGGCCACCAATGTGATAGGGTTGGGATGTGATGTGGAAAATATAAATGTATTATGGAATTAGTTCATTTAGCAAGCCTTGGTATAACTCCTTGTGTCTCAACATTGCTCCTTTCCCCTCCCAAATAGAAAGTGGATTCCTTTGTATAATGTCTCAAAAGAGACAAACATACTTACTCTAGACTTACTGACTGTCCTGACTGTCCTCAATCATCTTTCATTTTGGAGGAAGTCTGCTAGTGAGGCCATGTCAGCCTCCTCCCTTATTTAATATGCAATTACTCTGCCTCCCAGAGACACAAACATGTCCCCCCCACCTTCCTGAATGACCAATCCACTCAGACTCGCAGTACACATAATGTTAACCAACGTGGACTGTGAGATACCCCTTTTGTTTCATTACATCACACCTAAATCCTCTGATGTTTGTGACAATGCAATATTTCCATATAAAAGTCATGCACTTTCATTGCTTCATTTAAAGTTTAAGTGCTAAGCTATTAGCTCCACTCATGCACACTGAGTGTGCATGAGTTTGTGTTTGGAGGAGAGTAGTTCACAAACTAATTGGCGGAGACTGGCAAAAACATAAGATTTCTTTTTTTTTCTCTCTAAATTACGGCCTTGGATGTGATCAGGATGTGATATTAAAATATTTGTTACATATTGCTGATGCATTGATTGATCATTGACAAAATATCTGACTTTATTTGATCATTTTGCATTCTCATTTTATCACATCATGTTCACAGTTACAGCTTAATTGATGCTGATTATAGCTTAGGAAAGCTAATATTTGGTTGCTTTTTGCTGCTTGAGATTATTCTCATTAAATAGTTTGCATTAGTGTATGGTGCAGTATTAGTAGTTAAATAGGTCAATTAACTGAATAATGAATTACCTGTTCTGTGGGATAGTTCTGTGGCATGTAGCCATTCCTGAAGTACACCACCGCCACCTCCTTGCCATCACTGGAGTTACAAACAAAAATGCTTTGCAACCACAAACATATTGATTCTCCTCACAGTTTAATAGTCAAGTAGAAATAGTCTTACACAAAGAGCCGCTTGTCCTGGTCAAGGGACACGTCTTCAAAACGTCTTCTTATAGTTGGGATATTTCTAGTAAAGAAAGCACAATTATTTTTTTTAACTTTCAACAGTTGAATACAGCAGTGCTCCTTCAGACCATTGCACATAACAGATGGATCCAATGGACCGTTAATGAACCAATGAGCTACAATCCTTTCCTGGTATGGTTTCTTCTTTTTCCTATAGAGGCCTGTGAACGGCACTCTCCTCCTTTTATTAGAACTACAGCATCCAGCATGTCTTCTGTAGTCAGGAAACGCTGATGAATGGAGTGATGCTATTGGATGTGGGAGGCATTACCTGCTCCACAGTTCATTCTCAACACGTCGATGGTCCATGATGTTTCTCTGGACATCTTCCACCAGGAACATGACCACTGCCCTGCAAGTGGATGCGTTGTACCAAAGAGCCAGATTAAAAAAAGATCTTGTTTGCTTGACCTGGCAAAAGCGCGCACACACACACGCGCACACACACACACACACACACACACACACGCACACACACACACACAGTAAATGTCAATGCAGCTACGTGGCGCCCACTATACACTGTAAAAAAAGAAGTAATTTTACAGGAAATGTTCTGTATTATTTTACAGATTTTTACCTTTTTTCGATTAAACAATGAAATGCCTGTGGATTTACAGATATTTGCAGGAATTTAAAGTTCTACCCTTAAAATTACAGGTAATTAACCATAATTTAAGATTACATTAATATTATGTTTTTTAATAGCAATTTATTGTATTAGTACAGATTAAAATTCAATTTTACATGAAATGTAAGGTAATATTTAACAGATTTATCCTATTAACGATAATGAAGAAATGCATGTAAAATTACAGAAATAAGTATTCATTCAAAGTGTTTTTTCTTAAAATTGCAGGTCATTAAGCGTGGTGGTCAAAGTGATTTTATGTTTATGGGTAATTAATAGTATTTGTACAGACACAAGTAATGTACTGTAAATTACTGTAGAAAGACAATGAAAAATTATTATTTTACAGAAAGTATATTATTTTACAGATATCTGTTTTTATAGATATTGAGGAAATTACTGAACTTAGAGAAATGTGTGATTAAAAATATTTTCCTATTTTGAAAATAGGAGGGGTAACGGTGTGCCAGTGCACCAAGGGTTTTTAACCCTCATAAACAAATAACACACAAAAACCCAACCCTTACCCATAACCCTGTACGTAACCCTAACCCTACCCTATACCTAACCCTAACGGCCAATCAGGTAGCGCTTCTTTTAGTAATATTAATAAGTGTTTCCCTGCCACCCTGTATTTGGGAAATGTGTGTGTGTGTGTGTGTGTGTGTGTGTGTGTATATATACTGTACATAAAAAAAATAATCATAGTATAGTCACTCGTTGCCTATTCAAAGAAAGATTTGTGCATTTTGACATTGATGTTAACATTTCCAAAGCATAACTGAAACAGCATTATTCTAATTTATACCATGGCCCGGGTGAATACTCAATTCTGATTGGCTGGAGAGGTATACATTATTTTTCGATACGTCCACTGCCAGGACACAAGCAGCCTTATCACCGGTCTGCATTTACATTCAGAGCATTTAGCAGATGCTTTTGTCCAAAGCGACTTACAAATTGTAAGTTGCTTTTTTAAATTTACAATTTATCAACAATAATATACTGTAATTTACTGAATTTTGACCTGCACTGTATTTTTACAGTTTATTACATGTAATTGAGTGGTATGGTTATTTACTGTAATTTGACGGTATCCGTCTGGAAACTTTGCTGCCAGACTTTTTACCTTTTTTTTTTTTTTTTTTACAGTGTAGACAAGTTGCGCACTACCACCAATAGTCTACGCCATGGTGAGTGAAACATTGAGCTATGTGATGAAACACCATTGTTGTCCCATTGGCTTTCTATAAGAAAGAGTGTTGGCCAGTGTGTATACAGTACCTCTCTGATCCGTAGAGTTCCCAGGCTTTAGCCAGCCCCCTAGCCAGCCCTGCGGCCGGGTTGTTGTCAAGGATACGGCGACTATGATCCCGGAGGCCGGCCACATTAAGCACATGTCTGGGGAGAGAAAGAGGAGGAAGACCAGCCTTAAGTCTTCATCATAAATGTGACCATCATACATATTCATGGGTTTCAGTCATGTGACTTTTTTTGTCCTGCCGCCATCTTTAGGACCGTGCAGAGCATAGAGTGCTAGCGCCATCAACTGGTTCGAGTGGGAAATGACTAGCCAAACTCATCTCTCCATGGAGGAAAAGCAGCGTTACGTGACAAAAACAAGTATTTTAGGATTAGATCCATATGTACTGCCAAATGGCATATTAACACCGCTTTTATCTGCTGAACATTTGCCAAACATTTGTTTTGGCGACATTTTCATTTACCTAGCTACTAGGGTACCTAAGACATGGAAAGGTGTGGAGTGAAGTAAATGTATAATTGCCATGAGCATGCATAATAATAATAAACACATCACAGTGTAATGTAATTGAATGAATACGATTTTTTATTTCCAAACTCAATGGTTGATCTCTCCCTTTTGTGATGTTTAAAACACAACAATTAACTCATGGTAACTCATAAGTAACAACCTTGTATTAAAAACACAGATGAAAATCTATTTGTACATTGAAACACTAAGGCACACAATGTTACTGTTAATGTTTCTATTTTGAGGGAACAACAGATGGACAAATGTTGCACAGAGCACAGCACACTCTGACCATCTTGTCAAGAGGTGTAGGCTCTCCTGGAGTTGCAGTCTGGCAAAGAGAAATAGGTATTGTGCCTTGTAAAATGGTGTACTTGTTTCTAACAAGACCAATCACCTGTTCAACGTGGATTCGAACAGCTGATAGTCCCCTTGAATATTCAAGTTCATTTGGATGCAGCTGTTGTTTCCCTCTAGTGAAGGCAGGTATTTTGAATTGACCACTGTACAATCCCACTGAATCTGCTACTGTGAACCCTCGATCTGCTAGGACCAAATGGGAGACATTCCAGACAGTCCAACCTTGAGGAATTCTGACACAAAAGTGAAGACAACCATCAATTTGGCATAAGATGGAAGGCCAGTTAAGTCCTGCACCATGTCATCATTGTCCTTGAAGCTTTCCTGACTGAAGGATAGCTTGCTCACCATTTCCCTGAGATAATACACCTCTAACCTCAGTGCATTACAGTCTTCTGTCAGTCTTCTCACTGTTGTTTGGCAGGCTCCATTAGAGCATGCTTCACCACTCTCAGCATACACAGTGTCTTCTTGACAGTAACTGTGATCAGCAGTCTGATCTCTATCCTCCTGAGCCGAGGTATCTCCATCGTCATCAATCGGACTGCTGTTCTCGCTGGGTGCCACCACTGCAAGATCATTAGTCAGACTTCTCTTTCTTTTGACAGCTTGAATTTGCTCAAATTTGCTGTAGCTGTTTATTTTTCTTTGCCTTTCCCCAGGTTTGAGATAAGCAAACAAACTGGGCACATAGTCTGGGTTTAAAGGATTCTCACTCTTCTGACCTACAGTGGTAGAATGAGATAAAATGACACATTAATAAACAGTGTTTGACTCACAGACTTTAGCTCTACCAGAAATAAGTAAAGTTAATCTACTAAAATTAACTAAAGCAGCATAGATTAGTGGTAACATGGTAATGCTAGCTAGCAGGGGTGGAAATTAACTTTTCAAAATGAACATTTGCCAGCCACTTGGTAAAATCCCCAAGCCAATCAATAGTAAACCAATGGTAATATTTTACCAGCATTTGGCTGGTGCTAATTTCCACCCCTGCTAGCTAGGCTACCTAACGTCAGTTCAAGTCAGCCTGGAGTTTTCTGTTGGCGTCCATTGATCCCTTTTAATTGCAACTATCAATTTCTGTCTCCTTTCTGTGTTCTTGGGAATGTTATAACATGTGTGTCCATCTTTATTTGACTTGCTGTTATTGCAGCCCACAGCACAGCAGATAGATGGCATTGTTTACTTTAGCGTAGTGCTTCCGGGTGGGGCGGTCCTCAAGATGGCACTGTGATTCATGTGTGACGACACATGAGACGCATGAATATCAACATGCATTTAATTTGTTGTTTTTGGAGCAATACCCAGCATCCGAATGACTCTTGCCCTTAATTTTGTGCGAGTGCAAAAACACCCCAAACATCTTCAATCAACTTTCTCTACCACCAGATTTCTGTTGTTGTGGAAACTTGTGGAAAGGGGCCAGCATAAATACCAATAATATATTGGTACCGACTGCAGGCTCACACACAGCTAGTATGAGAGAAATTTACTATATGTTTAAAAGAATGTATAATCATTAACTTGCCTATATGCTATGAATGATGAATGAAAATATGTGTGGAGATGTCTTAGATGTTTAGTTCCCTCAATATAGTTAGATTCTCAGGCTCTCTATTGAAGTTTTCCAGGGTCAGTCACTGGTCACGGTCTGATAGGTGATTTATACCACCTAACACTCCCCTACACATCCTGCATACACTGAGATGAACATTGTTTACTATGTTGACCAAATGGTCCCCCAAAGCTGTTAATTACACAGCAAGACACATTGCCACCCTTGGAACAGGGATATCTTTCAAACCCCTTTTTCATGCATTCCTGAAAATACACTTCTCCCCCACATAGTTATACATACAGATGCAGGGGAGCTGCCTAATCTTTAGGACCGTATAGTAAACAATGCATAGGTTGTTGTGATTGGTTAGTGCATGGAGGAGGAAACCACAAAGGGAGCAAATATAACATGAAGTCTGGGCCAAGAATATCAGTTATTTGCAAACCAACTCAGCCTTTGGTGTTACTTGTTCACAAGTGATAATAAAAGTCTTGGAAGTTGGTCTTTCTCTCTTATTTTGTTAAAGTTTGGTTTATCTATGACACTAGCAGGTGAATTGTGTCAGTTTGACATGTGATCAAAGCCTGAAGGCAGCATTCCTCCTGTTTTGTTCCATGTCAATTATTTCTGCTCGGAAATACCAGTTAGATGACAGTAGGAGTGGTTGAGGTATAGTTTAGCCTGCATGTTTGTGCATGCAACATTGCACAATGTACACACTAAAATACATGGCAAACCTGTACTGCGTTTCACCAGTGTTTAACTCATTTAATGCATAGCCAGACCTATCGCCATCCTTTGTTTCAGCGCTGTGCCGGGGCCGTACTGGTTTGTATTTTTTGTATTTCTGGTTTGTGTTTGTATTTCTTTAAACCAATCACAATCGTCTTGGGTGGCACTACGCACAAAATGCAGCAACGGTGCCCTTACAAAATGGTTTCGGGGGGGGGAAACTTGTTTTGGTGGAACATTTGCACGTGGGGAGGCGAGCCCTGGCAATTAAATGGTTAAATCCCTGCAAAAGAAAACGCCACATAAAACAGTAAAAGATGTATGTCGACTATGTGATTTGCCATTTTCAGCGTGTAGTTTGCTAGCTCGGAGGTTGTTTTTGTTGTTTCACGTAGTGTTGTGGACTTTGAAAACGGTAACACGCAGATAGTGGAAAGGGAGGAGAATGGCGGCTGAAATAGTCGCCTAAAGTCAAGCTTATTCCAACAACCTACATCCGGAGAGTATCCACATAGTAAAAACCCCTCCATTAAACCCCAATAGAACCTGCGATGGGCATCACCAACAGGCAACATGCCAAATTTTTCCCTTGTGAGTTGATGACAGCCGGACCCAACATTTTCAAGATACAATCAATCAAGAAAGGATAAATGTTACATTATTTATTCCTATCAGATATACCCAGTCAGTAATTGAACGGATGCATGGTCGAACGGCTACAAGCTAAACCGGAGTTACCATGGAATAGGCGGTCGCTTACCGGTGCAGGTGAGGCGTGTGCGATGCGAGTCCGCCGAAGCTGGCCGCGATGGTGTTGATCTCTATCTGCTTGAGAGCCGCGGGCCCGCCCTCCCTCTGGTCCAGCATGTAGTCGGAGCGGTTCAGACCCAGCACTATGGGCTGGGAGGGCGGGGACAGAGGATTTTTGTCTGTTTCCTACAGCTATTCTACACTCATTTAGAAACTAGCTTGTGCTGCGCTATTTTTGTAGCTACTCCAATGTTGTGTGCTTAGTCTCACTCGCAAGTCACTTTGGATAAAAGTGTCTGCGAAATGACCAAATGTAAATGTGTTCACACACTGTTAAAGTGACTTTTTCATCTTGGTTTTAGGTCATGTCCACAGTATTCACCTATTGAACAATGACATTCAAACATGAACAAACCTTCCTCTGCAACTGACTTTCAACAAATCATGACATTATGTGTCCGCTTCCCTATCATATAGGGCAACAATCCAATCAAATTGTGGAGTGTGTGTGGCCCAAGTCAGACTGACTAGACTCTGGGTGAGGCTGCACACCAGTGGTGGATCAGCAATCATGGAACCCAGGATAAACCAGCTATCACCACACACACTCAGGAGAGAGCCACTGTCATGGCAGCATGTGCTGTCTGCTCGGCTTGTTCCATCATGCCATCTCCAATAAATGGATATATACTCAATCATCTACCCGTGTCCTGTGTTGGAGTAGCCCAAAAAAGCCACTGGCAAAGGTCTACTACTACACAAATCCTCCATTGTTTTTTGTTGTGTTTATTACTTGGTTTATATAAATATAGTGCATTACAGAAGTAGAGTGGGTCCTTAAAGAAGTAGTACCCACTCCAACTCAAAGCCGAAGTTCACATTTTGTTTAACTGTCAGTTAAACACAAAATGTGAACTTCGGCTTTGACAAGGTTACAAAATAGCAAGTCTCCTAGCAACTAAAAGGTCCTTGTCTCCTGGCAACTAGGGGCCTTTGTCTACTGGCAAATATGGAGGCCCACTGGCTCCTGTCAAGGGAGTGGTCATTTGTGATTTGTGCTTTATTGTAAGATATTGATCATTTATTGTGAGACTTGTAAGATATTACAATTTGGCTATGAATTATGTTTATTTAATTGTATTTTACCATTGCATGCATTATTAATTCCTGCCTTTTTCTGCCTGGTGGTGAAGTTATGTCAGGTTTGACAGAATGATCCATTGTGTGCAACAGCATCACTTGGAACAGGTATGGAATTAGCATCAGTTGCCATAAGGCTTTGACCCTACCCTGGTGACAGATGTCAGTCCACAAGCGTACCTGTGACCTCCCTTCCTTTGTCGTCTGCCGATAAATATTAAACAGCCTCCCGGTGAAGTCATCCGATTCAGCAGTGCTACAAACAAACAAACAAACAATCCTTCTGTCACATCATCCAGCAAAGAAGAGAGCCGGCATAACAGTTGTTGTGGTGAGGCAGATACACAACAATATACATGACTATATTTTTTGAACGGGTGGTTAAAGGTGCTGTAGGCAAGATGTAAGAGTTTTAATTTGAGTGCAATTTATTAGAAATGCCATCGCCATCTGTCAGCTATTGAAATGCGCTGTGAGAATATCTGTTCTGGCTAATTGCGCCTATCAATTTAGATTTGAAACCACTCCCGGCTTGATTTTGACCAATCAGGGCATTTTATCCTTGATTTGGGTAATCCAACTTGCGTGTCAATCACAGGTACAACATACAGCAACATTTTCCACAGCAGAGAAATGTTAGGAGGGAGCAGAGAGGGAGGGCTTTTGAAAATCTTGCTCTGTTGCTGTTTTCCTTCTCTCTCTTACACCTCTCAAATCTTACTTACAGCAGCTTTAAGTCACCCAACCCATAAAGTTGAACTAGTCTAACTAGTCTAATGGAAGGTTCTAGGTGCAGATTCACAAAAGTGTCTTAAGAACAAAAATCTTCATAACTGCTGTTTTTTTCTTAAGATTGGACTTATGAAGAAAGATAAGAAGAACTGCTATTCGCCAAAGCTATCCGAAGGATGTTTGTATCATTCTTCTTAGATCATTTCTTATGAAAAAACTTAAAAGGAATTAAATAGGATTTTGTGAAAACTAAGATCTTACATTCCATTCTTAACTTTAAGTTTGCTTGTCTTAAGTTGTCACATTGAGATGGTATGCCTTAATTGATATGGATTTTATAGTTTTAATTGCTTCTATTTACATATATTTTTCATCTCATTGTAAGGTGTGGCTACTCACTCATTCAAAAATGTGCATATTATAATTATAAATATTATTATACTAATTATAATAGAAAAAGACATAGGTCTAGGCTACTATACACTATGCTAACATTTCACTTATCCACACACATGGCCCAAAAGTGAGATTACTTAAAAAAAGTTCCTAAGCATGGAAGAAGTAATATAAAGTAAGAAGTTCTTCAGCAGATGAACAGCTCTTAGGATGATTTTCTTCTTAGGAAACTTCTCAAGAATGACGAAGAATTCTTAAGATACTTTTGTAAAACTGGCCTGTCGTGGCAATTTCTTTATGAGATATTGTGTCTAGGACAGACGAGACTTCGAAATGTTAAAGTAACACAATAGACGTAAAAAGAAAAGTACTAAATGTATGCATACAAAGACTCTGTGGCACAATGATCTGGGCCCATTGTGTTAGAGAGGGGCTCTAACACAGTGGGCCCAGATCATTGTGCCACAGAGTCTTTTATCCCAGTTTGGCCCCCTCCCCAGGAAACCAAGTGGCGGGCCTAGAGGTGATCAGAGTCAGATGACTTGTGGTAATTACTTCATGACCTCCCCACACACGCACAAGGGCAAACGGCTCGAACATCTGACCCCTTGACCACCCCCTGGGGTGAGTAACGTTACTGTAAAACATTTGGCATGATAAGGCCCCTGGATTGCAGCCCTACCTCGCCAGAGCCTCCTCCAGAAACTGTGTGTCCTGGCTGATCTTGTCCACCAGCAGGTTGTAGTGAGTCTGTACCGCCAACGCCTGCTCAAACACACCTCTGGGCACGGCGGTAGGGAACAGCGTAAACGGAGCGTAGGTCACCAACTGTAAAACAAAAAAAAACAGGTCACAGGTTACATCATGTTATAGTCATATTATCCAACAATGTATACTATGTTACTATTTAGCAGATGGTTTGTTTCGACACCCTATTCAAGCCGGGGTCAATGTGCACGATGACAAGACGAGGGAATGCGGTTTCATTCATCTCGCAGGCTCATGTGCACAGAATGGCCTGTCTGAATACCTAGCATGACTCAGCATTACCACACACTAGCTGCAACACCTCCCCTAACTCCCATAAGCTCCTCTCTGGGTCAATGGCTTCGGCTCCACCACTGCCAAATAGGGAACAATAACCATGTAATAATTATCTATCTATCTATCTATCTATCTATCTATCTATCTATCTATCTATCTATCTATCTATCTATGTACTTGTGTGTGCCACAAGCCCAATATGTGGACAACAGTGTTGTTAAAACAATATTGTTGTTGTTGTTTCTGTGGGTGGGTGGGTTTAGTGTTTGTGTTTGTTAGAAAGAAGATTATTACGGCTCGTTTGTCAGCACTTTGAAAGAGTTGAAGATGGACAACATGGACAGGTTTGTTGCTCTCCAACAGCAGTGACTCCAATATACAATAGACACGAAACGTTTCCCCTCGTCACGACGTCTAACTTGACCAGAGCCATGTTCAGCCAACCAGGAAATAAAATGCAATGCTTTTGCCCCAGGAAGCAGTCATGCAGAAGTAACTTTTAACCCACTTCCGGTGACTTCGGATATGGGTTAAACTGGGTTAACTATTATGTTATGCCTCTTGCTCCAGGGGACGTCAACACACACACACACACACACACACACACAGCAGCAGCAGCAGCAGTCCGTGTCCTACCTCCGAGGAGTTGGGCTCCTCCTCAGTCCGCATCAGGACGCCGTTGAGCAGCGCGGTGTCCTTCGCCACGTCCGCCAGGTAACGGACCAGCGCGGCGTCCGCCAGGACCTCCTCTGGGACGGCCTGCAGCTCCATGGCGACGGCCTGTTGCTCCATGGCAACACACACCGGTAGACTGGTGTACAGTGTCTATTTACTTGTAGGGAGGGCCTATCTAGCTTAATATGGCGTGCGTTCAAACTATGAGCAACGTGTGTGTATCTATTGGCAACCCTAGTATGGAGGTAGCGGCGGAGCACTTGCTGCTGAACACCTACCGTAACATCCTGACCGACGCGACGCGCATGCGCAAGCCGCACAGAACCGTCCGCCCAATCCCATTCCGGAGTGCTCCTGGCCTGAGCCAATCAGGTTGCGTTTGGCCTGAGCCAATCAGGTTGCGTCCCACCTGCCTGCTCGCCAACTTGAGCCTGTCCACGTCCAGCAGCGTACAGCACCACGTCGTACCGCAAGCAGGTTAATAACTTCAAACTTCAAACCTAAATAATAATAATAATAATAATAATAATAAAAAACTGGTATGTTCTAGGAATTGCTTTAACTGTTGTTAGCCAGGGGGTGGGGCTAAAGAGATCCGTTTCCATGGTCGGTGTCAGCCATAGGGTGTCATGTACTTCCTGTTTACTCTGACTTCCTCAGTCTGATAAGCACTGAGGTTAGCTAGATGTAATGGTGGCCATGTTTTGCATGTGGGAGATAGTTCAATGTGTTGTTGATGTCATGCTTTACCAGATCAGAGGCTTGATAAGTGAGAGATATAAGAGAGAAGAGACAGAGAGAGATAGAGAGATAAAGTAAAAGAGATGATGCTAAAAAGATATGTTGTGTGGTGTTGTTTTTTGGAATATGAAGTAGACATTCAGAAGATACTTTTCCTCCAAGCCAATTTACACTAAATACATGTAAATAACAATGTATGTTTGTACTTGTATATATTTTATATATGTGTTTTATGTTTTGTGTTTTTGGCGCCCATTCATAGATGGCGAGCGGACACCTGACCAGAGCGGAGGCGTTGGCGCACAAGGGCGTCAGGCATGCGTGTCATGTGATGCTCTACTGCGACGCCCAGGCTCTGCTCTTTGGGACGATATCCATCAGACACATAGTGCTAGTGAGGCAACAAAGACAACAAACAGAGCATATATACACAAACACATTCTCACACACACACACACACACACACACATGTACACATCTGTCAGTTTAAGGTATTGTAGAGGGTAAAAGCTGTGTGTGTGTGTGAAGTAATTGCATGTGATTCGAGCATGTGTGAATGAGTGTACTACTGCTTCTTAGCATACATTAGTGCACTGATTTGTGTCTGATTTGCAGTGTCTGATTTGTGTGTGTAGGTGCACATGCTTTGGCTGCATCAGTGAGTGTGTGTGCGTGTTTTGGCTGCATCAGTGAGTGTGTGTGTGTGTTTTGGCTGCATCAGTGTGTGTGTGTGTGTGTTTTGGCTGCATCAGTGTGTAACTGCTTTTATTGCTTGCTACAGATGCAGATGCGTTTTGACGGTCTGTTGGGTTTTCCTGGCGGGTAAGTAAATCACAACACATTCTCTCTCTCTCTCTCTCTCTCTCTCTCTCTCTCTCTCTCTCCTCTCTCTCTCTCTCTCTCTCTCTCTCTCTCTCTCTCTCTCTCACACACACACACACACACACATACCATATCTCTCCATGTCGCTCTCTTCCTCTCTCTTTCTATCCCTCTCATCACATCTCTGACAGACAGACATCTGCCTATCTATCTGTCTGTCTGTATGTCTATCCTGCCTTTTTTAGCTTATCCTTTATTAGATTTTGAATGCTCTTTTCAATATCAAATATATGTGTATATATACAGTAGGGATGCAACGGTTTTCGATATGTTATTGAACCGTTCGGTTTGGCCTGTTCGGTTCGATAGACTCACCTAAACCGCAATATTTCGGTAATACGCGACATTAAACTTTTTATTTAATACAAGGTTATTGCGCGCGCGTAGCCTGGGAGCGATAGAAAGGAGTGCTTAGGACCCAGGGGATGCGTTTTCTCTGACTGTTCAGCTTGCCTCTCCTCAACCTTGCAACAACCAATCAGAATTTTACTGAATTTCCCAAGACCCAATAAGCGCGTTGAAATGCAAATGAAGGGGAGCCATGTGAGAAGAAACAAACTTTACCGGCGGGCGGCTGCATGCATGATCATGGCGAGTGGACGCGAAACAGAGAAAAGGAAATTTGAAGAGGCACCGTCATCTTATAAATCCGCTGTATGGGAACATTTTGGCTTCAGCGTGGAGTATGACGAACAAGGCAAAAAGACCGTCAGCAAACAAAGCACAGTGTGCAAGCACTGGATTCCGCTACATGATAAATGTTCTCGATCATCGCTTCAATATCCCCTCCCGCACGCATTTCAGCAGTAAGATTGTTCCTGAACTGTACGAAGTGTGTGTCAGAATTGTTCACTACTTTTTTGAGGGTGTATAACATAGGGTGACCAGACGTCCCGGTTTTTACCGGGACAGTCCCGATTTTGAGTTGCGTGTCCCGAGTCCGCACAAAAGCCTGTCGGGACGCTAAAGTGTCCCGGTTTCCACCAACCACTATGAAATGTCCCCTGTTGTCAATCGCGCAACCGAAATGTTCCGCCAGCACCCCCCCGCCCCCCGCAATGTGTCCCGGTTTTAGGTTCAGGAAATATGGTCACCCTAGTATAACAGTTAAGTATTTTCTTTAAATGTGTGAAGAAGAGTGAGTTTATTGAATAATGTAAATAATTACACATTACTTTATGCTGCACTTCACTATGGATAATATTGCCTGTTTATGACAGAAGGCAATGATGGTGTTCTTTTCTTATAATACATTTTTGTGATTCTGCTTCATCTGTGTCTGGCTATGCATTTAATATTTTCTCTGTAAGTAGAAGCACATTGTTGATTTGAAATAGAAATATATATATATTCATATATAAAATATGTCATTAATAAATAAATAATATTAATGTTAATTCTAAGTAAATAATGGTTTTATATATATATATATATATATATATATATATATATATATATATATATATATATATATATATATATATATATACATTGAAATGTAACAAGTGTGATCCAGATATACTGGATAGGTCCTACCCCCCTCCTCCCCTCACTGTCTCTCAGGCTGGTGAACCCACTGGAGGAGAGCCTGGAGGCGGGGCTTAGCAGGGAGCTGATGGAAGAGATGGGCATGGCACCTCCAGTTTCAGAGGAGGATCACGTGGCCTCCTGCTACGCTCCCCCTACCTCCTCCTCCTCCTCCTCCTCCTCGACCCCACCCCTCATAACACACTTCTACGTGAAGAAGGTGGAGGAGGAGCAGATCAGGGCGCTGGAGAAAGCCGGCCCGTCCACGGCCATAGACCACGGCCTGGAGGTAGTCACTGTATGTGTGTGTACGTGTGTACGTGTGTTTATGCATGTGCATACATGTGTATTTAATTTAATTTCAGACTGTGGCCATGTCCAGTCCTCCCTCCCTTTCTCTCTTCCTTTCTCACTAATGCTTCTCTCTCCTCTCTCTCTTTTCCTCCCTTCTTCTCTCTCTCCCCATCTGCTCCCTCTCTCTACTCTCGTCCTTCTCCCCCTTTTCTCTCTCGCTCCCCATCACTCTCTCTCCCCTCTTTCTCTGCTGTATTCCTTCTCTCTCTCTCTCTCTCTCTCTCTCTCCCTCTCTTTTTCTGTCGTATTCCTGATGTTTCTCCCCCGCCCCCCCCCAGGTCCTAGGTGTGGTGCGGGTTCCACTGTACTCCATGACAGACGGTGGCGGTCTCCCCAGCTTCCTGTCAAATGGTTTCGCTGGGAACGCCCGCGCTCAGCTGCTGGACGCCCTGACACGCTTTCACCTGGTCGCCCCCGACGACCTGTGTCAGGCGCTCGCCACGTGCACGCAGATCCTTGCGCGCACGGCCGCCGCCCTGGGGGATGCCCTCGCACTTGCCGAGGACAAACAGCAGCACTCCTCCTAGGCTGTACAGGCACACACACACACGCTGTACACGCATACACACATACTGTACACACACACACACACACACACACGCTGTACACACACATACATACACACACACGCACACTGTCCACGCATACCCACATATTGTACACACACACATGCGCGCTGTACATGCACACACACATACTGTACACACATACGCTGTACACGCATACGGATGCATACACACATAAGCACACACACACACACATAAGCATACTGTGTCAGTAGACCCTGCCACACGTGGCTTTGCTGGGCTCCTCCGACACACAGGACACAGGTAGATGTTGTACACCAGTTTATTGGAGAGTTGGCAAAATTGTACAGCCAGAGCAGGTGTTAAATGCTGACATGTCCAAGCTCTCCCTTGAGTGTGTGTGTGGTAATAGCTGGTTTATCCTGTGGGCCTTGACTTCTCTGCACCACAGGTGTGCAACTTCACCCGGCCCCAGAATCTAATCGGTCTGACTCGAGCCAGGTGAGGCTGCTTAAACCAGCTATCAACCACACACACACCTCACACATACTCCACACATCACACACACACACATACACACACACACACACACACACACACACATACATGCATACATACATACATACATACATACTTAAGCATACACCCATTTATGCATACATAACCCTTAAATACACAATTTTACACAGACACACACCCCATATGCACCAACATACTGGACACACACATTATTGGAGTTAGTGATCCACATTATCTAGAGGTTTTGAAGAGGAATTGACCAAATATTTCCCTCCCACTGAATCTCACTGAATAAAAAAACAAAAAAATTAATTCTTGTGATATTTATCCATGTGATTTTATTGTTTTCCATTAGCAAAGAGACCAGTGGAAAATGTACAAAGAGGAGGAATGCCAGCGGGTACCACGGCAACCATCTTGAGTCCATCATTTTCCTAATTTGGTCATGTCTGTTTCCTTGTATTCACCTTATCTCACTTACACAATGTCAAAGTGTGGCTTCACCATATAAAAGGAAACACATGACACCCTTTCAATCTCATCTCCCATCTCTTCTGCATATTATAAGACACACACACACACACACACACTCGAAAAGAGAAAACACCCCCAATCCATTTGGATTTCATTTCAAACCGTTCAGCCGGCTGTGACCGGCTATTACGCTCGTGAGGATTGGCGGTCGGCCGACACGCCTAGCTATGCAGCCTGTAGACCTCACACTCGATACAGTTTAACGGCACCCGTGGTGACCGTAACTACACCGCACCAGATGTTAATAATCTGTCTCCCCTCGGCAGCAAGTCCACCACTGCAGAGCAAGATAACTGATAAGGACGGCCCCCGCATTGTTTTCTGATTGAAAAAGCTGTTCTGCGTTCATCTCAAACCTCACAGTGTATTCCATTTCTGTTTAAATATCTATTTTTTTAGGGTGTGTGTATGTGTGGGGGGGGCGGTGGCGGTGTTTATTTGGTCACATTTACAACTGAGCGAGTGGGAGGCTGTCAAAATAAAAGTGTGGATCATTTTTCCTTGGAAATCATCCGTGGTGCAGTGGGCTTGCTGTGTGCAGTTGGTTGCACGGCCAAGTGAGATGAATACAAGGATCATATAATGGTTACACACGCGGTGATTCATCGGGTGGCTTCCGCTTTTTAATAATTGCCACTATGATTGAATGTTGGTTAAAAAAAAAGGTTTGGATGTAGCCTTGCTTTCGGCTGCAGTTAGAAGAAGTTGTAAATCACGTCTGGCGTCACACGCACACAAATGCTTAACTGATCTGTGAAATGGTGTGTGATAATTTATGTGTAACATGCATGCAACAAACATGCACTTATGCAATGCATGCATTGACTGTATTTGTATTATATTGAACTATTTAACTGTCCACACTGTCCATGCATACTGATGCAAACCATATGCTCAACACATAATTTGCTGTGAAATTTGACCCCTGGTAGGAGAGACAGAGAGAAAGGTGGTTGTCAAAATACATTGATGTTAGAGGTGGAAAACACAAGGTCATCGGCAAAACGCTTTAACTGCTCGGACGACAAGGATGGACCACAGAGAGGGAGGGAGATGGAAGCAGAGTGGGCGGGGGATGGACAAGAGAGGGAGGGAGTGAGCAGGAGGAGAGCGAGAGATGCTGAGAGAAAAAGATGGGGTATTCATAGTAGCAGCAGTATTTATAGCTGGCCGGAGGAGAGGAGAGAGAGAGGGGGGGGTGGGGGAGTGGCTTGTGCTGCCACACTGCTTCAGAGAGAGAGAGGGAAAGACAGAGTGTAGAGGAGGGAAGAGGGAACCGAGGGAGGGAGGGCTGTTTTCAAGTGTATGTGTGCATGTGCGCGCGCGTGTGTGTGCTCGTGCACAGGCGTCACAGACAGAGAGTGAGAGAGCGAGAGGGAGATTACACCGAGCTAAGAGGAATCTGTCAGATTCACACAGCGCTCTTGAGTGTGTGTGTGTGTGTGTTTGTGTGTGCGTTGAGGTAATACAGACGGAGACACAGAGAAAGAGAGACGGTTGGAGGAGAAGAGAAGGAGAGAGAAGGAGCGCTGACGACCAACAACAGTGAGGTACCTACAACTGCCCTTGTTGTTTTTGAAAACCACAGCAACCTGTTTATTTTCCTGTGTGTGTGTCTAATGTGCTTCTGACAACAGGCGTGAACGTGAACAGTGTGTGTGTGGGTGTCTGTGTGCGCATTTCTAATTGAGTGTATGTGTGTGTAAGGTATAGGAAGAAGAAAAACAGGGTTGTGATGTATGTGTTGCACACTGCCAGAGACATCAATTATGTAATGTGTGTGTTGACCATTTCTAGGCTTGCTCTAGTGTGCACAAATGGGTCTTTTACATGCATGTGCAGATTATCCCTGTGTAATTACTGTTTTACAAGCGTTAGGTGTGTGTGTGTGTGCGTTTGTGTGTGTGTGCGTGCGTGCATGGGTGTTGTGCCAAGGCGGTGTCTACGCTGGATCAGTAATTGATGGGCCATTGTAAATAGAGCCACTGCTGTCTCGAGTCCTCCCCCCCCCTTTCTCACGCTCCCAGTAATACTGACAGTTAAACACTTTTTTTTAAGATGCACAGCAACTGGATGGTCCTCACTGTCACCATCACCCCCTCACCCCCCCAGGCTTTACTAATTAAACCAAAGGGGATCATGAGCTATATCTAACAAATCTATGGTGTGGTCTAGATTTGTTAGCCAGTTAATGGTTTATTTGTATAGGGACAAATACACACACATAGACTGTAGCTTACTCAAATTTGCAATACCCCCAGAGGGGTTTTTAACCACAATCCTAACATAAAATGCAACAGTTTAATATGGGAGTTAATGGCTCCCCCTCTACAAGAACGTTTGAGTGTGTTCTTTCAGTTTGTGTTTTTGCTGTATGTTATTTGTATTTGTTTGGTATGAAGGTGGCCTTGAAGAGGGTAGTGATGCTGGACCAGATTTCGGTTTCTATCTCACAGAGATCTCAGATCACAGATTTTCCACTAACATGCAGAGGATATTAGCATTTCAGTTGATGACAATCTTATTTAGTCATTAAAAAGACACCAGACCATTCATCCTTCACAAGCGTGATAAAAAAGCAAAATGTCATGACTATTCACAGCAAGTCAGAGTGGCAGCAGGTGCTGACTTCCTGCCACTTGGTTGCATTTTTTGAATTTGGTGGAGCAGATGCAGACCAGACAGGCCAAACCATTGCACACGGATCCATAGGGAAAGATTCAAACATTTGGCTTTTCCAAAAACCTTGACGTTCTCTCCTCTTTACCGAAGAGAAATCGTGTGCCAGCAGTGAGTCTGGAGGCGCTGGCACTCATGGGAATCACAATTCGTCTTTGTTTGGAGAAACGTTCTCAAAAGCTCCTCTCAGGGGAGCCCCCGAATGCTTACTCTACAGTGCAAATACGGATACATATCAAAGCCGCAGTGCTCTAACAGGATTAATACGTTGCCGTCTCGGGGTGCGCTTGCACAGCTTCAAACTGTCAAACCAGTGACGCCGTGGATCCCCGCTTGAAAAAGATCTCCTCGGAAAGATCTCTTCTGATCTCCTCATCGGGCATGGGAGGAAATGTTTTGTTTGTTTCCAAAAAGATGTATATCTATACAAACAGGATGGTACCTTTGCTTGTTGATCTTTATTTTCATGTCATACCAGGAAATCCTTCCCACCACTGCTAGAAAAATAGAATAGAAATAGAAAAATCGAATAAAATATATCAAAATACTACTGAATGTTAAACTAATGCCGTCTGAATCAATCCGGCTCAATCTCTTTTAGTGAAAATATAATTGTAGAATTGAAATCCAGACGATGGAAGCCAGACATAAGGCAGTCTGTGGGGACTTCTACGATGCAGTTCATGTCGACGATAAAATACCCGGGACAGGTAGCAGAGCCTGAGGACCGCCAGCGTGCTGGTCAACAGACCCCCCCCCCCCCCCCCCCCCCTCTCGCTCACCTCAGAGCCCAACTGTCAAACCAGCTTTCGTGTCAATATTTCTAGTCCTATTTTTTTTTCTCTCACTTCCTCCCCTCAAACAAACCAGTCCACACACCGCTCAACATAACGTCTACACAAAACTGAAAACTGAAATCACAGCTGTAATTTACATCTCTACAGAGGGGTGGACATTTTCTGAATTCTTTCCTGTTGGATTTGGCTTCCTGTTGGGTTAAGTCTCTCGACAAACACTCCTTATTTCCATTGTGTCTAAAATACTAAGTCTGCACATCAGGATAGTCCTGGAATTATAATTTACAAGAGGGTGTATTGGCTGTAGGCTACTAGCTGTCCAAAAACGTTAGCGTTGAAATTTTCCATTGACTGAATCAAACATTTCGTTGTGTGTGTGTGTGTGTGTGTGTGTGTGCATGCTATATGGTCTTTTGTTCAATTCTGTTCTGTTCCCCTCACTTCATATGCTGTAATGTTTTACTCCGTTCTATTCTATTATGTTCTATGCTAATGTGTCATGGTGTAACATAAAGAGGCAGTAGGCCTGATGGCACACAATCACGTGTCCACGCACAACAGTGTTAGCACACCTCCAAAATGTATCATCGTGACCTCAAAACAACACCAGGAAATCACAACCACATACACACCTCCTCTGGACATGATCTTAGTCATCAGGGAGAGGGAGAGATGGAGTGAGAGAGAGAATGAGATATAGAGGGATACATTGAGAGACAGAGGGGGAGAAAGAGGGAGATAGAGACAGAGAGAGTAAGGAGGGGAGGTATATAGAGAGAGATACTGAGAGAGGGAGATAGAGAGATACGATGTGAAAGAGAGAGAGAGAGAAATAGAGAGACAGAGAGATGTGATTCAGGCACAATGCCTCATCACATTAAAGATGTGTTATTTCTGATACCCCCCACGCAGACACACCATGTATTCTGGAGGTCAAAATGCCCAGCTCCCATCGTCTTTACCACAGAGAGCATGTAGATATTTCTTGCGCTGCATGTATACGTTGTGTGTCGAAGCGTTAGTGTCGGTCTGACAGTTCTCTGGATCAGTGCGCATTCCTTGCACACGGGACAGGGCGCAGCTGTCGCCAGTTAGGCCGTCCTCCAATGAGAGAGGAGGAGGAAAGAAAGAGACAAGTTTGAGATAAAAATCTGTGAAACAAAAAAGAACAGTCACATTTTAAATAGGCCAATCGAGTTCAGCTCGCTTTCACAAGGGCCAATCAGGGACGAGGGGAAAGCCCGTCATAATGGGACACAGCGTTTCCTGTTAGTTCTGCTTCATTGGCCTCGTTTGATTTCATTAGCACTGCTGGAAAAAAAAAGAGAAAATACCATTTGAGAGATGGGTTTTGAACAATGCCTTGATGTGCTTGTTTGTATTTGTCATGTGCGCTGCACCACGTGCACTACAGACGCTTCTCTCTCTTTTAATTACTTTGACACCACAACCCATCCCCAAACCTTTTCTATACCTTTTATTGTCTATGCTTCGTTCTATCCTCTCTATCATTCTTGGTCGCTTCATTTCAATCTCCCTCTCTCTCTCTCTCTCTCTCTCTCTCTCTCTCTCTCTCTCTCTCTCTCTCTCATGCTCTGTCGCTCTCTCTCTCTTCTTCTCTCTCTCGTGCCATAGTTACTTACTCTTCTGTAAATGATATCTTAATCACCCCCCTCTCTGACTAATGCTCCCTCTCTCTCTCCATCACGTACATATCTCTCTCCTTTTCTCTCTCTCGCTCTTATCTCCAGTTCTGCGGTGCAGTGCAGATTAAGGTTGCACGCCCTCGGCCAAGAACGCTTGCAGAGATCCTCTGCATCTCTTTGCAGTGGAAATCGTTTAAATAGTATTCATATCATAAATATTGTGAATATAGTGTACAATGAGTCGACCCATGGATCCAAAACAAGCTTGTGCTTGTGCGTTGTATAAGGTGGCCATATTTCTGAAATGAAAAACTGGGACATTTTTAGTTTGGCGGTCCTTATATCAACAACATATCTGCTGAAATATCTGATAAAAATGAGGATATATTTACATTTTGCCTATTCTTGGTTAATGTAGTACTGTAGTAAAAAAAATGTGGCAGTACATGCCCAATTGTTTACTATGATGTGTTTTAAGCTTTGGTAAACCAGCCAAAGACAAGCCAAAGTAGGCTACTCGAATAGGGAATCGTTCTATATTGTATTGATAGTTTATTTAGTCATGCCTGCTTACGGTATAAAGTGGATAGATAGACCCCCGTGTAGCAAGGTCGCGTCACAGCCTATCAGATAGACTTGAGACTAATTACCAACTATTGAAATGTATATTCATCAGCAAGCTACAACCCTTCGCCTTTTCAAAATCTATTCATATATTTTAAAAATCCTATTTTTTAAAAATGGGGATATTTCCGGGGACCGCTCCAGTGGGGGACAGGCTGCCAGAAACGGGTACTGTCCCTGGAAACTGTGAATGTCTGGTCGCCCTAGTGTTGTAGTTTTATTTTGTCAACAATGCAGAGTTAGGCTGGTATGCTAGGTTAAACTAGGCTACGCTAGGCTATGCCAGGATAAGCTAGGGAGGCTACGTTAGGCAAAACTAGGCTATGGTAGGCTATATCAGCATACGCTAGGCTATGCCAGGCTACAACAGGCTATGCTAGGCAACCTTAGGCTACTCTAGGCTACAGCAGGCTATACTAGGTTACGCTAGTATACGTTAGGCTATGTCTGTGCCAGGCTACACTATTCCAGGATATGCCAGGCTAATTAAGGATACACCATGCTATGCTAGGCTACGCAAGGATATGCTAGGTTAAAGCTGCAGAATTTTGCTCCAAAACATATCTTAACGTAGACACACTGACTCACAGTCTACTGTGAGTTTCATTGGCCAGTGTAGCAGCAGTGCAGAGATATTCCATTCTCACGTTTCACAGCGAGGCTCCGCCTTCTTTTGCCCCACCACCTTTAACTTTCCCACCACCTAGTAGGCTACTACTAGCTAGCAAGCTATATTCCTAAAAAGCTATGCTCGCCTTGAATCGTGTGCACAAAGTTGATTGACAGCCGCGGGGTATCTCTTTGAGCTTCTCTGATTGGTTTGGAGGAGTGGGCCTCGCTTTTTTTTTCTAATACTAATACTGCAGCTTTAAGGTAAATGTGGCATCAGTTTGGATCATTGATCATCTTATGGGTCTTGTGGTTTAACTGAAACACTAAGACGGTGTCAGCATAGAGGACAAAACTGTCTGCTGAGAGATTTACACAGGATGTGTAAATCACACACTGTGTGTGTGTGTGTGTGTGTGTGTGTGTGTGTGTGTGTGTGCGGTTGTGTGTGTGTCTCTGATTGTGTGTGTGTAGTCAAAAATAAGTAAGTAAAAAGTAAAATGTGTGAGTAAAAATAGAAAAAAGGTGTGAAATCTAAAAAGTAGACAGATCAGAACTTACTAAGACTACTTCCACATTAACTAATAGATTCCCTGTGAGATTCACTTCATGTTTTAACTCCAGCGGTGCTAATCTGTCTGGAGCCAAGTATATTTAGGGGTTGATTCACATCTCCTTCCACTTTGTAAAATTAGATTTCAGTCAGAAAACCCTGACGAATGCTTCTCTTGGTTTTAGTCTTATCTGCTTAAGCAAGCTAGCCTATAAAGGCGTGCAGTGCATTTACATTTAGTCTAAATACCACACAACCTAGTTTAAAAATGGGTATAAAGGCGTGCAGTGCATTTACATTTAGTCTAAATACCACACAACCTAGTTTAAAAAAAACAACAACTGGACAGAGTGCAGATAGGCATAGGAATCAGAAACACACGGTTTTTATTTTGTATTTAATTTATAGTTAAAACAGTTACAGCGGATGTCATATATCAAAGTGTTTTCTAAATCCCGAAATAGTTTCTAAATTGCAAAAGTTCCACCACGACGGGCCCTATCCACCTAGCCAGGGGCGGACTGGGAACAAAAATCGGCCCTGTCAAATTTGTCCTGGACCGGCCTTGGAGTTGCGCGATTGTTGACGGGGGGGGGGGGGGGGGGGGGGGGGGTGCTACGCGATTGTTGGGGGGTGCTACGCGATTGTTGGCGGGGTTCTTCAAATAAAAATAAAAAATCGAGAAAAAAAAAAGGGCCGACGGCCGACGGCCGTAGACCCACACGGCCGTTCTGGACTTCTCCAGAACTCACAGATGGCCAGTCCGCCCCTGCACCTAGCGGCCATTTTGGTCCTTAGGCTTCCTTAGGTTTCGCCAGGTGGGGAAACTGAATGCGGAACCAAGATGACCTATGAAGTCCCTTCTGGGCAACTTGTGATTTAATCGCTATTGTTTTGACTACTGAGTCCGATTTTCTGGTATCTAGATCTTTTTTTTTTTTGGGGGGGGGGGGGGGGGGGGGGTTCAATGCATGAGGGATCTGTTCAATGAGGGATCTATTGTTATTTTGAGAGGATGGGTTCCAGCTGTTAAGGAACTGAAGGCTCTTCATCGTCACGGTGGCAAATGTCCCTCTCTCATCCTCTCCTTTGTCATCCACCCTCCTCATCACTGTGCTGGCCTCTTCCTGTCCCTCCTGCTTTCCGTCCTGTGTCCCCCCTGTCCTGTCACAGGGGTCCTGGCCTCACATGTTCCCTCTCTCTCTCTCTCTCTCTCTCTCTACCTCCCTCTCTGCCTCGCTCTCTAGCGCTCTCTTGCCTGCTCTCCCTATCTCAGTTGTTGTTGATGTTGTCGCAACCTGGCCTAATTTTCCTTATCTTTCCATCTCTCCCCCTCCCTCTCTCAATGTGTGCTTTGTGGATAGCAAACAACTGGTGTTTGGAAAGTACTTTGAAGTGGACCTCTGCAAATACAATTTTGAAGATAGATTAGATAATTTATTAATGTAATTATTTTTCAATGTATTTATTTGTTAGATATTT
>JAOPHQ010005502.1:0-84751 GCA_030340625.1 Merluccius polli | reverse complement strand
TAGGTAGCCACATCTGTACTTTAGGTAGCCACAT
Source organism: Merluccius polli (assembly GCA_030340625.1). NCBI lineage: Eukaryota > Metazoa > Chordata > Actinopteri > Gadiformes > Merlucciidae > Merluccius > Merluccius polli. Next base: position 84,717 of record JAOPHQ010005502.1, on the reverse strand, counting down.
GTGTACTTTAGGTAGCCACATCTGTACTTTAGGTAGCCACATCTGTACTTTAGGTAGCCACATGTGTACTTTAGGTAGCCACATTTGTACTTTAGGTAGCCACATTTGTACTTTAGGTAGCCACATCTGTACTTTAGGTAGCCACATCTGTACTTTAGGTAGCCACATCTGTACTTTAGGTAGCCACATGTGTACTTTAGGTAGCCACATCTGTACTTTAGGTAGCCACATCTGTACTTTAGGTAGCCACATTCTGAGTCACCGGATCGAGAAATCCAGAACCGCATCCAAGGTATTTGGACCAATCAGTACCTGGTGTTAAGCTATGCATTACAATCACCAGCCTCGGTTTCCATGGATATATATTCATGAACACTGTGTCGTGATTGGTCGAAACACCTACTTCTGAAACAAACATAGCAACAAACGGAGGAACAAACGGAGGAACTTATTATAATAATAATAATAATAATAATAATAATAATAATAATAATAATAATAATAATAATATAACACTATATAATAATAATAACACAGGTGAAAAGAATCAGAAATCAACACAGGTGATCACATGATTAGACAACTCACCAGACACATTGTGAGGTTTTGGGTTTGATTCCGTCAATGTCCACAGTCTACCTGTAGGCATCTCTCAGCGAGGCCCCTACCTTCTGCCTGATGACATGGATCTTAATTCACTGTCGCTTCTGAATAAAAAAGTCTTGTAAAGGATGTAATAGGATTTTCATCTTTAAACCTGCACTATGTAACTTTTCTACTGCAGCTATTTACCTGAACAAGAAGGTTTCTCAAGAATAAAAGTCACCCATCCACAAGTCAATGCATTTAGGGTATTTGTCACCATGGTAATGGTGGGGAGCTTCACCCCGGGATGCTTTTTCATGTCCCCTTCTCTGTGATTGGCTACAGGGGACGTCGGTGTGTCAGGTGTCTCTGATCGGCACCACGGTGGTCCTATTGTACGCCAGCAGAGCCTGTTACAACCTGCTGGTCCTCGCCCTCGCAGACATTGAGAAGATGGACTCCTTTGACTACGACTGGTACAACGTCTCGGACCAGGTAACACAGAACCACATAATACTAATATAATACTAATACTAATATAATACTAATACCCCCAGTCCAAACAGTTTCTCTCCCAGGCTACAACCACCGCGAACACGGACCCTTCACATATCCCCATCCTGCACTTTAATTCTGTATATTGCATTGAAAATACTGCACCTCATTTATATTTACATATTCATCCTTTTCTTTGAGCCTTTTTATTCTGGATGTGTATGTAAACTAGCTTTAATCCATTGGTTGGTTCAGACTTAGATAACACTCTAATAGATTACATCTGCGAAGCCAGTCAACACGCATCACGTGATGCATTCAACATGGCCTTCCATCAGTCAATTTAATGTCTTTTAAATTATTATCTTTTATTGTCTTTAATGATTGTCCTATAAATTATTCCTGCCTATGTAAAGCACTTCTGAATGGCACTTGTGTTCGAATGGTGCAGTTAAAATGAACTTACTTCAAAATCTGTGTTCCTGATCTGCTCTTTCTCATCCATGTATGTTAAATGTTCCTGTATGTCTCTGGGTGTTCCTGGGTGTCCCTGTGTGGTCCTGGGTGTCCCTATGTGGTCCTGGGTGTCCCTGGGTGTTGGTGCTGTGTCTCCAGGCCGACCTGCGCTCCTCGCTGGGGGACGGGGGCTACGTGGTGTTCGGGGTGGTCCTCTTCGTCTGGGAGCTCCTCCCCACCTCCCTGGTGGTCTTCTTCTTCAGAGTCCGTCGGCCCCCACAGGACGGGGTCAGTATGCTGCAGAGCTCCTGGGATGTGGTGTGAGAGGGTTAGGGTCTAAGTGGGGTTAGGGATGGGGAGTGACTGGATTAGGGAGTGAGAGGGTTAGGGTCTAAGTGGGGTTAGGGATGGGGAGTGACTGGATTAGGGAGTGAGAGGGTTAGGGTCTAAGTGGGGTTAGGGATGGGGAGTGACTGGATTAGGGAGTGAGAGGGTTAGGGTCTAAGTGGGGTTAGGGATGGGGAGTGACTGGATTAGGGAGTGAGATGTACATGTCTCTATAAACCAGGTCTACATGTCTCTATAAACCAGGTCTACGTGTCTCTATAAACCAGGTCTACGTATCTCTATAAACCAGGTCTACATGTCTCTATAAACCAGGTCTACATGTCTCTATAAACCAGGTCTACGTGTCTCTATAAACCAGGTCTACGTATCTCTATAAACCAGGTCTACGTGTCTCTATAATCCAGGTCTACGTGTCTCTATAAACCAGGTATACGTGTCTCTATAAACCAGGTATACGTGTCTCTATAAACCAGGTCTACGTGTCTCTATAAACCAGGTATACGTGTCTCTATAAACCAGGTCTACGTGTCTCTATAAACCAGGTCTGTGTCTCTATAAACCAGGTCTACATGTCTCTATGAACCAGGTCTACGTGTCTCTATAAACCAGGTCTACGTATCTCTATAAACCAGGTCTACGTATCTCTATAAACCAGGTCTGTGTCTCTATAAACCAGGTCTATGTGTCTCTATAAACCAGGTCTACGTGTCTCTATAAACCAGGTCTACATGTCTCTATAAACCAGGTCTACATGGCTCTATAAACCAGGTCTACGTGTCTCTATAAACCAGGTCTGTGTGTCTCTATAAACCAGGTCTACGTGTCTCTATAAACCAGGTCTACATGTCTCTATAAACCAGGTCTACGTATCTCTATAAACCAGGTCTACGTATCTCTATAAACCAGGTCTGTGTCTCTATAAACCAGGTCTATGTGTCTCTATAAACAGGTCTACGTGTCTCTATAAACCAGGTCTACATGTCTCTATAAACCAGGTCTACATGGCTCTATAAACCAGGTCTACGTGTCTCTATAAACCAGGTCTGTGTGTCTCTATAAACCAGGTCTGTGTGTCTCTATAAACCAGGTCTACGTGTCTCTATAAACCAGGTCTGTGTGTCTCTATAAACCAGGTCTACATGTCTCTATAAACCAGGTCTATGTGTCTCTATAAACCAGGTCTACGTGTCTCTATAAACCAGGTCTGTGTGTCTCTACAGAGTGCTGCAGGGATTCCCCACCATGTGCTGTCGTCCAGAAGGTATTTCTTCGACAACCCTCGTCGCTACGACAGCGATGACGACCTCGCGTGGACCATCCCCCCGCAGAGCGCGTCCGCCAGGTAACCCCCGGCAACCACAACATCACCTGTTCCCCTGATCATTACCATAGCAACCGGCGGGAGGAACAGAGCAAGACTTACACCTGTCAGGGGGGGTAACCAAACACAACCGATTTGGGAAACAATAGCGCCCTCGTCCTTCCAGTTCATTTACAGTGAATGTCTTACGTGTGTGTACAATGTTTATAGTTTTATATTTTTAATATTTTCATTCATCATTCTTATGTGTTTCTATTGCCTAAGATCTTGTAATTACTACAGAAACTATTTCCCCCAGGATCAACAAAGTTATCTGGATGTGAATGACGTGTTTACCATGGGCCTTACTCACCTGGCAGCCATCTTGGTTCTAAACGCTAGCAGCCATCTTGGTTCTAAACGCTAGCAGCCATCTTGGTTCTGAACGCTAGGCAGCCATCTTGGTTCTAAAGGCTAGCCTGGGTGAATACGGTCCATCGCTGTGTGGACTGAGGATTGTGTGTCTCTGCTCCGCCAGCCTGCCGTCAGACTGCTACGACTGGGGGAGTCCCCACAGCAGCTTCAGCACCGCCCACCACCAGAGGTGCACCGCCCCCACCGGCACCACAGAGGAGCTCCACCCCTATCCCTGAAGGGGGCGGGGCACCACAGAGGAGCTCCACCCCTATCCCTGAAGGGGGCGGGGCAGCACAGAGGAGCTCCACCCCTATCCCTGAAGGGGGCGGGGCAGCGCGCGCAGGCTGCTCACTAAGCAGGAAACGGCAGCAGAAGGGACTTTTTTCCCCCCGCTTTTCTTTATTTCCCCGCTCACCAAACGAGAGCAGACACAGACGACTGACTGGTCCTAATAACGGAGGACATTATTGACTCATCACTCAGTACGGACGTATGACGCGAGACGTCCTCCCGGTCACACGGCGGCGGCGGGAGCGTGCGTAGCGCTCCGCCTCGTCCGGTGCGCATGGGTCAAAATCGACGGCGACGTTTCCTCAGAGTTGGCCTCCGGGATGTGTGTGAGGTAGCCGGGAGGAGCGAGGGTATAGGGCTCGGTCCGGGCCGGGGTCGGACCCCATGTACAGCTTCCCCCCCCCCCCCCCCCCCACGCGCTGTGGTCCTGTTCGCAACCACCGGTCTTCAGATACATCCATCCATCCTTTAGGACACTTGGTGTTCTCAGTATCATTTGTGGTTGGAATGTGATGCATTGCACGCCGAAAAACTGTCCGTTGGAGACGGGAACGGGCGGTCCAGGTTCTGGAAGACTTCAGGTACCAAACGACCATCTCTAGTCTGGGACTATAGTAGTAGTAGTAGTAGTAATAGTAGTAATAGTAGTAGTAGTAGTAGTAGTAGTAGTAGTAGTAGCGGTAGGATACTTTGATGTTTCTTGAAGAAACTCTGGGAAGCAGAGTGAGACTTCAAAACGATTTTTGAGGACTTTCTTAATGTATTGAAGCGTACATCGTGATTGGCTGACGTCTCATAGCCGAGAACCTCTCGGTGTATTGCAATGTGCGCTAGCTGGCGTCTAGGACCGGTCATGTCCAGACGTGCAGAGAGCATCGAGGCCTCAGGACGAGGAGAACGCTGATCTGATCAGTCAGGATCTCCTCCATCCAAAAATGGGACTATAAGAGCATGAATGAATGATGAATGATCCTTTTGGTCCATTTTGAAACAAACCCAAGGCAGGGGAGTAGGCCTGTTGTATGTTGATATGTGAATGAGCCCATCTGATACTTTACTTTCAGAATGTGGTGGTCTCCATGGTAATGTAGATCTGGTTCTTTTGGGTCAACAGGTTTCCAAGTGGTTTACAGCCACTGGTTTGACATTAAGTGACAAGCTGTCTGTGTATGTGGATCTGCGGTGTTGTGAAAATAAAATCATTTTAGTGGTCAAACTACACTCAACTAGTCACTACTGGTTACTACAATTCTCAACTAGTGACGACTAGTTACTACACTCAACTAGGGACTACTGGTTACTACACTCAATTGGTGACTACTGGTTACTACACTCCTCATAGTAACTACTAGTTATTACACTCCTCATAGTAACTACTAGTTATTACACTCCTCATAGTAACTACTAGTTATTACACTCCTCATAACTACTAGTTATTACACTCCTCATAGTAACTACTAGTTATTACACTCCTCATAGTAACTACTAGTTATTACACTCCTCATAACTACTAGTTATTACACTCCTCATAGTAACTACTAGTTATTACACTCCTCATAACTACTAGTTATTACACTCCTCATAGTAACTACTAGTTATTACACTCCTCATAGTAACTACTAGTTATTACACTCCTCATAACTACTAGTTATTACACTCCTCATAACTACTAGTTATTACACTCCTCATAACTACTAGTTATTACACTCCTCATAGTAACTACTAGTTATTACACTCCTCATAACTACTAGTTATTACACTCCTCATAACTACTAGTTATTACACTCCTCATAGTAACTACTAGTTATTACACTCCTCATAGTAACTACTAGTTATTACACTCCTCATAGTAACTACTAGTTACTACACTCCTCATAGTAACTACTAGTTATTACACTCCTCATAACTACTAGTTATTACACTCCTCATAGTAACTACTAGTTACTACACTCCTCATAGTAACTACTAGTTATTACACTCCTCATAACTACTAGTTATTACACTCCTCATAGTAACTACTAGTTACTACACTCCTCATAGTAACTACTAGTTATTACACTCCTCATAGTAACTACTAGTTACTACACTCCTCATAGTAACTACTAGTTATTACACTCCTCATAGTAACTACTAGTTATTACACTCCTCATAACTACTAGTTATTACACTCCTCATAGTAACTACTAGTTACTACACTCCTCATAGTAACTACTAGTTATTACACTCCTCATAACTACTAGTTATTACACTCCTCATAGTAACTACTAGTTACTACACTCCTCATAGTAACTACTAGTTATTACACTCCTCATAGTAACTACTAGTTATTACACTCAACTAGTGACTACTGGTTATTACACTCCTCAACTAGTAACTACTAGTTATTACACTCCTCATAGTAACTACTAGTTATTACACTCCTCATGGTAACTACTAGTTATTACACTCCTCATGGTAACTACTGGTTATTACACTCCTCATGGAAACTAGTTATTACACTCCTCATAACTACTAGTTATTACACTCCTCATAGTAACTACTGGTTATTACACTCCTCATGGTAACTAGTTATTACACTCCTCATAGTAACTACACTCCTCATAGTAACTACTAGTTATTACACTCCTCATAGTAACTACTAGTTATTACACTCAACTAGTGACTACTGGTTATTACACTCCTCATAGTAACTACTAGTTATTACACTCCTCATAGTAACTACTAGTTATTACACTCCTCATAACTACTAGTTATTACACTCCTCATAGTAACTACTAGTTATTACACTCCTCATAACTACTAGTTATTACACTCCTCATAGTAACTACTAGTTACTACACTCCTCATAGTAACTACTAGTTATTACACTCCTCATAGTAACTAGTTATTACACTCAACATAGTGACTACTGGTTATTACACTCTTCGTCTAGCCCAGCTTTCTCACATTGTACTTCAACACGTTTGGAAGCAGTAAGAGACAGACGGTCGCTGACATCTGGAAATATTTATTACTGTTCAAATAAATAGAACTCAGGTTCACACCGCAGCGTAAACCTGAGGAACCAGACGGACACACAAGAGAATCACAGCAGGCGATTAAATCAATGATTGCTCGGTTCTTAAGGCAGACACATGGAATGTGAGGTATGGACACACACACACACGCACGCACGCACACACACACACACACACACACACACACACACACACACACACACACACACACACACACACACACACACACACACACACACACACACACACACACACACACCGCTTAACTTAATGTTATCTGCGTAGAAGCGTCGCCCCCGTTGCGCGAGAGGCCCTTGTGAGCCGGCCCAGTTAGCATGACCTGCTAGCATGCTCCCCTGGTAGAACTATGCTGAGAATAGGTCAGAGGTCATGAGGGCTCAGCCAGGTCCAAATGCCTAAAAACAAGCCAACAACATGGCCGTAGATCCCACCACAATAAATAAGAGACAACATATTTTTCTTTGGTCCACCACGCCCCCCCTCGTTTCCTAGGAAACACTGTCATCAAATTGTAAGGGGGGGGGGGGGGGGGGGGGGGGGTCCTATGCTTGTTCTATGTTGCGTTTGGATAAAGACAGCTTCACTATGTTCAGAGGAGGAGTCCTCAACGTTAGCATTGACCAACATTGTGCTTTGGGACCACATAAACCTAAATAAAAAGATGCACAACATTTACAACAGCGAAGCTTGAGACAGACACGCACAGAATAGAAAGAACTAGAAAACAGCAAATATAAGAATGATGATGATGATGATGATGATGAAGATATATTAAGAATGGAATCAACCATAGCTGCAACCTTTGATCTCACACACACACACAGGCACGCACGCACACGCACACACACACACACACGCACACGCACACACACACACACAGAGCCTGAGAAGCGTAATGCAGCAGGGATCCTCCAGAGAGCAACAGCCAATCAGAGGACAGGATGGGGGGGGGGGGGGGGGGGGGGGGCTCTTCCTGTTTCTTTGTCGCGAGCAGGATGACATCACAGAAGGGGGCGTGGCTAGCTCCACACTGAGGACAGCCTCTAGGGGGGCGGTACAGTTCCACACGTTGGGGGGGGGGGAAGAAGAACAATTTTCAAAACAAAGATTTTGTCCCAATTTGCCGAAAGGAGAGAGAAAAGGTGGAGCAGGTTTCCGGTGGAGCAGGTTTTCCGGTGGCTTCCTGGGGGGTAATGGGTGGGCCACCGCAGGCGCGACGCGGACTACAAGTAAGAGAGAGAGTCCCTGAGGAAGGTCTTACTCCGGAGAAGAAGACTATTGCAGTTCCCCTGGGGGCCGGCGCCACCTGCTGGCTCAGAGGGCCGTTACCTCTTCACCTTCAACAAGGAGCGGAAGATGTGGAGCTGGTGAATACTGGTGGACAGCCTGGGGGGGGGGGGGGGGGGGGGGGAGGAGGAGGAGGAGGAGGAGGAGGAGGAGAGGAATGGAGGAGGAGGAGGAGGAGGAGGAGGAGGAGGAGGAGGAGGAGGAGGGAATGAGAGAGGAGAGGAATGGATGAGGAGAAAATAGGAGGAGTGTGGAGGAGGAGGAGGAGGAGAGGAATGGATGAGGAGAAAATAGGAGGAGTGTGGAGGAGGAGGAGTGTGGAGGAGGAGGAGGAGGAGGAGGAGAGAATGAGAGAGGAGAAAATAGGAGGAGTGTGGAGGAGGAGGAGTGTGGAGGAGGAGGAGGAGGGAATGAGAGAGGAGAGGAATGGATGAGGAGAAAATAGGAGGAGTGTGGAGGAGGAGGAGGAGGAGGAGGAGGAGGAGGAGAGAATGAGAGAGGAGGAGGAGAGGAATGGAGGAGGAGACAATAGGAGGAGTGTGGAGGAGGAGGAGGAGGAGGAGGAGGAGACAATAGGAGGAGACAATAGGAGGAGTGTGGAGGAGGAGGAGACAATAGGAGGAGTGTGGAGGAGGAGGAGACAATAGGAGGAGTGTGGAGGAGGAGGAGACAATAGGAGGAGTGTGGAGGAGGAGGAGACAATAGGAGGAGTGTGGAGGAGGAGGAGGAGGAGGAGGAGGAGGAGGAGGAGGAGGAGGAGGAGAGAATGAGAGAGGAGGAGGAGGAGAGGAATGGAGGAGGAGAAAATAGGAGGAGTGTGGAGGAGGAGGAGTGAGGAGAGGATGAGAGAGAGAAGAGGAACACATTTGAACATTTATTATCATAGAAATGTGATAAGACAGACAGTCAACACATTTAGATAAGAGGAGGGTTATGTGCTAAGTTATTGTAGGAAGAAGAAGTTCCAGCTGGTGCCAGAAGTTTCCTACAAGACATTCAAGACATCTCATCAGCACCAATCGGACGGTACCGGCGCCCCACCTGCCGAAGCCGTTGAGCAACGCCACGATCTCCTGCCTGGTGAGCTGGAAGCCCTGGGGAGACGGGCCGCTCTCAGAGAGGCTCTGGATCTCCTTCTCAGAGAACAGGATCTTCAGGGCTGTGCCCAGACCCTGGGTCTACACACACACACACACACACACACACACGCACGCACACGCACACGCGCACGCGCACGCGCACGCGCACACGCACACGCACACGCACACACACACACACACCATTATGACAACATGATTGTACACTCTGGCTTGTTAGCATAAGCCATGTTAGCATAGCTTGCTAGCTCAGCTGTAGTTTGTTAGCATAGCTTGCTAGCTCACCTGTAGTTTATATTTTAGCATAGCTTGCTAGTTTATATGTTAGCATACAGGTGTTATAGCTTGCCAGCTCACCTGTAGTTTATATGTTAGCATACAGGTGTTATAGCTTGCTAGCTCACCTGTAGTTTATATGTTAGCATACAGGTGTTATAGCTTGCCAGCTCACCTGTAGTTTATATGTTAGCATACAGGTGTTATAGCTTGCTAGCTCACCTGTAGTTTATATGTTAGCATACAGGTGTTATAGCTTGCTAGCTCACCTGTAGTTTATATGTTAGCATACAGGTGTTATAGCTTGCTAGCTCACCTGTAGTTTATATGTTAGCATACAGGTGTTATAGCTTGCCAGCTCACCTGTAGTTTATATGTTAGCATACAGGTGTTATAGCTTGCTAGCTCACCTGTAGTTTATATGTTAGCATACAGGTGTTATAGCTTGCTAGCTCACCTGTAGTTTATATGTTAGCATACAGGTGTTATAGCTTGCCAGCTCACCTGTAGTTTATATGTTAGCATACAGGTGTTATAGCTTGCCAGCTCACCTGTAGTTTATATGTTAGCATACAGGTGTTATAGCTTGCTAGCTCACCTGTAGTTTATGTTAGCATACAGGTGTTATAGCTTGCTAGCTCACCTGTAGTTTATATGTTAGCATACAGGTGTTATAGCTTGCTAGCTCACCTGTAGTTTATATGTTAGCATACAGGTGTTATAGCTTGCTAGCTCACCTGTAGTTAATATGTTAGCATACAGGTGTTATAGCTTGCTAGCTCACCTGTAGTTTATGTTAGCATACAGGTGTTATAGCTTGCTAGCTCACCTGTAGTTTATGTTAGCATACAGGTGTTATAGCTTGCTAGCTCACCTGTAGTTTATGTTAGCATACAGGTGTTATAGCTTGCCAGCTCACCTGTAGTTTTCCCCACAGACGGCATTTACTGCAGCCCACACAGTCCATTATCCTGGAGATGTTCTTGAAATGGAGACGAAACTCCTCCTGCAGAGAAGCATCCAACCGTTACCCACAGGACTGCTCATCACTTCCTCGTATCTTCATTACACATCATGACCTTTCCAAGTCGTTAAAGGAGCTTTATGTAACAATGCCACCGAGCGTTTAAAATGGTACCCCTGCCGGGTAGAGGACATTGAACCAACACCAGCGCAAGACAAGCGCAACGTTATACTTTATTATTCTATTTTGACAATGACGAGCAGCGCCGAGTCCTGCACTGGAAGCTGCTCAGCTAGGAGTCTAGTACAACCTCAGCTGACTCAGTTTGTTTGCTCGCTTCCATGGCTGCAGCACGCTGAGTTTATGTGCCGATGTGTTTCATATCTGGCAACCCAGGGTGTTGAAAAGGGCAGTGGGCGGAGTCAACGCAAAAGGAGAATGTACTGGCATAATGGCATTGTTGTCTGGTGTTTCCAGTTTCCAGCATGTTTCCTCATTCTCTGATGACACATCATGGTCATTTTATGATTAAGTACATACATGTGTTACATATAGCTCATTTAAGTTAGATTCAGTACAGTAAATGTGTAACATATAGCTCCTTTAAGTTAGGTTTAGTACAGTAAATGTGTAACATATAGCTCCTATAAGTTAGGTTTAGTACAGTAAATGTGTAACATATAGCTCCTATAAGTTAGATTTAGTACAGTAAATGTGTAACATATAGCTCCTTTAAGTTAGATTTAGTACAGTAAATGTGTAACATATAGCTCCTTTAAGTTAGGTTTAGTACAGTAAATGTGTAACATATAGCTCCTTTAAGTTAGGTTTAGTACAGTAAATGTGTAACATATAGCTCCTTTAAGTTAGGTTTAGTACATACATGTGTTGCATATAACTCCTTTAAGTTAGGTTTAGTACATACATGTGTTACATATAACTCCTTTAAGTTAGGTTTAGTACATATATGTGTTACATATAACTCCTTTAAGTTAGATTTAGTACATACATGTGTTACATATAACTCCTTTAAGTTAGGTTTAGTACATACATGTGTTACATATAACTCCTTTAAGTTAGATTTAGTACATACATGTGTTACATATAACTCCTTTAAGTTAGATTTAGTACATACATGTGTTACATATAACTCCTTTAAGTTAGATTTAGTACATACATGTGTTACATATAACTCCTTTAAGTTAGGTTTAGTACAGTAAATGTGTTAGATATAGTAGAGTAGAGTAGCTGTGGGGGGGAGTGGCTGTGGGGGGGAGTGGCTGTGGGGGGGAGTGGCTGTACCTTTAATATCTTGGCCTCCAGCTTCTTCCCAGCGAACATGGAGCTCTCATCAAAGTGCATGGGGAAGGCCCTGCGAGACACAGGAAGCCAATCAACACTGAGCCATCACTACACTACAGGTTTTATGGAAATAGAGTTCCCAGTACTGCAGACATGTGATTCTATGTGAGAATCAGTCTAAGTGTGTACTAAGTGAGTAGTAAGTATGTACTATTAAGTGTATACTACTTAGTCCTACTTGGTGAGTGTGTACTAAGTGTGTGAGTCCTACTTGGTGAGTGTGTACTAAGTGTGTGAGTCCTACTTGGTGAGTGTGTACTAAGTGTGTGAGTCCTATTTGTGAGTGTGCACTAAGTGTGTGAGTCCCACTTGGTGAGTGTGTACTAAGTGTGAGTCCTACTTGGTGAGTGTGTACTAAGTGTGTGAGTCCTACTTGGTGAGTGTGTACTAAGTGTGTGAGTCCTACTTGGTGAGTGTGCACTAAGTGTGTGAGTCCTACTTGATGAGTGTGTACTAAGTGTGTGAGTCCTACTTGGTGAGTGTGTACTAAGTGTGTGAGTCCTACTTGGTGAGTGTGTACTAAGTGTGTGAGTCCTACTTGGTGAGTGTGTACCAAGTGTGTGAGTCCTACTTGGTGAGTGTGTACTCAGTGTGTACTAAGTGTGTGAGTCCTACTTGTTGAGTGTGTACTAAGTGTGTGAGTCCTACTTGGTGAGTGTGTACTAAGTGTGTGAGTCCTACTTGGTGAGTGTGTACTCAGTGTGTACTAAGTGTGTGAGTCCTACTTGGTGAGTGTGTACTAAGTGTGTGAGTCCTACTTGGTGAGTGTGTACTAAGTGTGTGAGTCCTACTTGGTGAGTGTGTACTAAGTGTGTGAGTCCTACTTGTTGAGTGTGCACTAAGTGTGTGAGTCCTATTTGGTGAGTGTGTACTAAGTGTGTGAGTCCTACTTGGTGAGTGTGTATTAAGTGTGTGAGTCCCACTTGGTGAGTGTGTACTAAGTGTGTGAGTCCCACTTGGTGAGTGTGTACTAAGTGTGTGAGTCCTACTTGGTGAGTGTGTACTCAGTGTGTGAGTCCTACTTGGTGAGTGTGTACTCAGTGTGTACTAAGTGTGTGAGTCCTACTTGTTGAGTGTGTACTAAGTGTGTGAGTCCTACTTGGTGAGTTTGTACTAAGTGTGTGAGTCCTACTTGGTGAGTGTGTACTCAGTGTGTACTAAGTGTGTGAGTCCTACTTGGTGAGTGTGTACTAAGTGTGTGAGTCCTACTTGGTGAGTGTGTACTCAGTGTGTACTAAGTGTGTGAGTCCTACTTGGTGAGTGTGTACTAAGTGTGTGAGTCCTACTTGGTGAGTGTGTACCAAGTGTGTGAGTCCTACTTGTTGAGTGTGCACTAAGTGTGTGAGTCCTACTTGGTGAGTGTGCACTAAGTGTGTGAGTCCTACTGGACTAGTGTGAGTCCTACTTGGTGAGTGTGTACTAAGTGTGTGAGTCCTACTTGGTGAGTGTGTACTAAGTGTGTGAGTCCTACTTAGTGAGTGTGTACTAAGTGTGTGAGTCATACTTGGTGAGTGTGTACTAAGTGTGTGAGTCCTACTTGGTGAGTGTGCACTAAGTGTGTGAGTCCTACTTGGTGAGTGTGTACTAAGTGTGTGAGTCCTACTTGGTGAGTGTGTACTAAGTGTGTGAGTCCTACTTGGTGAGTGTGTACTAAGTGTGTGAGTCCTACTTGGTGAGTGTGTACTAAGTGTGTGAGTCCTACTTGGTGAGTGTGTACTAAGTGTGTGAGTCCTACTTGGTGAGTGTGTACCAAGTGTGTGAGTCCTACTTGTTGAGTGTGCACTAAGTGTGTGAGTCCTACTTGGTGAGTGTGTACCAAGTGTGTGAGTCCTACTTGGTGAGTGTGTACCAAGTGTGTGAGTCCTACTTGGTGTGTGTACTAAGTGTGTGAGTCCTACTTGGTGAGTGTGTACTAAGTGTGTGAGTCATACTTGGTGAGTGTGTACTAAGTGTGTGAGTCCTACTTTGTGAGTGTGTACTAAGTGTGTGAGTCCTACTTAGTGAGTGTGTACTAAGTGTGTGAGTCCTACTTGGTGAGTGTGCACTAAGTGTGTGAGTCCTACTTGGTGAGTGTGCACTAAGTGTGTGAGTCCTACTTGGTGAGTGTGCACTAAGTGTGTGAGTCCTACTTGGTGAGTGTGCACTAAGTGTGTGAGTCCTACTTGGTGAGTGTGTACTAAGTGTGTGAGTCCTACTTAGTGAGTGTGTACTAAGTGTGTGAGTCCTACTTGGTGAGTGTGTACTAAGTGTGTGAGTCCTACTTGGTGAGTGTGTACTAAGTGTGTGAGTCCCACTTGGTGAGTGTGTACTAAGTGTGTGAGTCCTACTTGGTGAGTGTGTACTAAGTGTGTGAGTCCTACTTGGTGAGTGTGCACTAAGTGTGTGAGTCCTACTTGTTGAGTGTGCACTAAGTGTGTGAGTCCCACTTGGTGAGTGTGTACTAAGTGTGTGAGTCCCACTTGGTGAGTGTGTACTAAGTGTGTGAGTCCTACTTGGTGAGTGCGTACTAAGTGTGTGAGTCCTACTTGGTGAGTGTGTACTAAGTGTGTGAGTCCTACTTGGTGAGTGCGTACTAAGTGTGTGAGTCCTACTTGGTGAGTGTGTACTAAGTGTGTGAGTCCTACTTGGTGAGTGCGTACTAAGTGTGTGAGTCCTACTTGGTGAGTGTGTACTAAGTGTGTGAGTCCTACTTGGTGAGTGCGTACCAAGTGTGTGAGTCCTACTTGGTGAGTGTGTACTAAGTGTGTGAGTCCTACTTGGTGAGTGTGTACTCAGTGTGTGAGTCCTACTTGGTGAGTGTGTACTCAGTGTGTACTAAGTGTGTGAGTCCTACTTGTTGAGTGTGTACTAAGTGTGTGAGTCCTACTTGGTGAGTGTGTACTAAGTGTGTGAGTCCTACTTGGTGAGTGTGTACTCAGTGTGTACTAAGTGTGTGAGTCCTACTTGGTGAGTGTGTACTAAGTGTGTGAGTCCTACTTGGTGAGTGTGTACTCAGTGTGTACTAAGTGTGTGAGTCCTACTTGGTGAGTGCGTACTAAGTGTGTGAGTCCTACTTGGTGAGTGTGTACTAAGTGTGTGAGTCCTACTTGGTGAGTGTGTACCAAGTGTGTGAGTCCTACTTGGTGAGTGTGTACTAAGTGTGTGAGTCCTACTTGGTGAGTGTGTACTAAGTGTGTACTAAGTGTGTGAGTCCTACTTGGTGAGTGTGTACTGTGTGTGAGTCCTACTTGGTGAGTGTATACTAAGTGTGTGAGTCCTACTTGGTGAGTGTGTACTAAGTGTGTACTAAGTGTGTGAGTCCTACTTGGTGAGTGTGTACCAAGTGTGTGAGTCCTACTTGGTGAGTGTGTACTAAGTGTGTACTAAGTGTGTGAGTCTTACTTGGTGAGTGTGTACTAAGTGTGTACTAAGTGTGTGAGTCCTACTTGGTCTCGTTGAAGACCTGCAGCAGCAGATCCTTGGTGGCTCGGTCCTCCTGGGTGTTGCCGGTGTACAGGTGGACGAAGGTGCGCTCGAAGTAGGGCGCCACCTTGGACAGCGCCCGCAGCTCGATCAGGTACAGGAAGTACAGGTTCTTGAGGCGCCGTGTGCCCTCGCCCTTGGTCTCGGCCGGGTCGAAGCGCTGGAGGAACTCCTGCACGTTGGGACCCCACACCGACTTGCCCCACCCCTCTGGGACACCACACACACACACACAACAAAAACACACGTCACACACTTTAGATCACTACGTCACACAGTTTAGATCACTACTAGGTCTCTCTCTCTCTCTCTCTCTCTCTCTCTCTCTCTCTCTCTCTCTCTCTCTCTCTCTCTCTCTCTCTCTCTCTCTCTCTCTCTCTCTCTCTCTCTCTCTCTCTCTCTCTCTCTCTCTCTCTCTCTCTCTTCTCTCTCTCTCTCTCTCTCTCTCTCTCTCTCTCTCTCTCTCTCTCTCTCTCACCATCCAAGAGATACTGGGAACACAGGTGTATGTTGATGCTGCTGTGAAGTCCAGAGATGAGCTTGTAGAACACCCTCTTCTCTAGACACAGCCCTGGTGGGGAGAGAGAGGGAGACGGGAGAGAGAGAAAGACAGGGAGAGACAGACGGGGAGAGGGAGATGGAGATAGAGAGATGGTGAGTTGCTGATATTACTATTATTAACAACAGCAGATAAAATACTGAGAGAAAGACAGGGAGAGAGACAGACAGACAGAAACAGAGACAGACAGGTACCTTCTAGCCAGTTGTAGAATCCTTCTCCTGTGAGACAGAAACACACCTGGGTTAGACCATCTCCGATACAATACTACTATTATGATTATTCCATAATACTACTAATACTACTATTATGATTATTACAGACTACTAATACTACTATTATGATTACATACTACTGATACTACGACTATTATTATATAATACTACTACAAATTTCACTACTACCATCATTACATAATACTACTAGTACTACTATTATTATTACATACTACTACTTCTACAACAATTATTATTATATAATATATGATAACACTTACCATCATCATCTCCTGGTGGCGGGTAGAGAGCAGAGACAGACAGGTAGAGAGACAAGCAGAGACAGACAGGTAGAGAGACAAGCAGAGACAGACAGGTAGAGAGACAAGCAGAGACAGACAGGTAGAGAGACAAGTAGAGACAGACAGGTAGAGAGAAACAGGTAGAAAGATAGCAAAAGTTGTTATTGGTTCTATAAATATCCACAAACTTGTAAAGTAAACTTCTGTTTGTGTGCTTTCTCACCCCTGCTAGGAGCCAGAGGGTTCAAAGGTCGGTATACTGATCTGGGTCTGGGGAAAAGGAAGAAAAACACATCTGTATATATAGTCTACATAACCTGTTAGCTAGTTCCTAAAGTGTATATATAACCTGTTAGCTAGTTCCTATAGTGTATATATAGTGTATATAACCTATTAGTTAGTTTCTATCATATATATATATATATATATATATATATATATAGTTAGCTGGTTCCTATAGTGTATAGTATGACAGTAAAATATGAATATATATAGTATATAGTGTACACATATGCATATGCAGTAAAGGGTAAATATAGTATATAAAGTGTAGTATTATAGTGTATATTAGAGTACTTGAAGCAGTTCTCCTCATAGATGCTGTTCCAGACCCTCCAGGCAGAGGGCCCCTGGTAGCCGGTGTAGCGCTCGGGGTTCAGCAGCAGGTCGACGTACGCTGCATCTGGAGAGCTCTCATCTGGTGACACAGTGTATAGTAACATAGGCTGCACACACACATATATAGGCAGACAGACAGAGAAACAATATGAAACTACAAAGAGAATAGAGAGGAGACACACACACACACACACACACACACACACACACACACAAAGGGGCGTAGTCATGGAAACTCTTTTGTCTAAACTCACCGTCCAGCTCACAGAAGTGGTCCTGGGCGTCGTCATGGCGATCCCAGTCTACAAAGGCCTCTTTACTCTGGTTACTGGAAGACAGACAGAGAGATAGGGACAGACAGAGAGAGCGAGACAGACAGAGAGATAGAGAGATAGATGGAGACAGACATATAGAGAGATAGTCAGACAGAGAGATAGATAGATAGAGACATACATACAGAGAGATAGATATAGAGAGATAGAGAGACAGACAGAGATAGAGATAGAGAGTAGATAGAGAGCCAGACAGACAGAGAGATAGAGATAGAGAGTAGATAGAGAGCCAGACAGACAGAGAGATAGAGAGTAGATAGAGAGCCAGACAGACAGAGAGATAGAGACAGAGCGACAGACAGAGAGATAGATGGAGACAGACATATAGAGAGATAGTCAGACAGAGATGGATAGATTGAGACATACATACAGAGAGATAGATATAGAGAGATAGAGAGACAGACAGACAGAGATATAGAGATAGAGAGTAGATAGAGAGATAGTAGTGGTTTAGTTGGTACTTATTTTATTTCCTTTTATGCTGCTAAATTGCACGGTGCGTATTGTTGTATATTGTATATACCTACGCTAAACTGCAATTTTTGCTGCATTTTGTCACATTTAGTATTAAGTTAATTGTTTGATTTATTTTATGTTAGCCTTTATTTTATGTTAGCTTATGTTTACTCTAAACCCGGTATTACCTTCCCACCTTTCTATTGCACCTTTGTATTGCAACTGTTGCCCAGTAATTTCCCTCGGGATAAATAAAGCTTCTTAAATCTTGAATCTTGAATCTTAAGAGGTTCTGTTGGCTGCTAGACGCCCTAACCCCTACCTGCTACTCACTGACCCAAATCTAAGACCACTTGGACATGCATCTAAAAGACACAAGCAGGCCTGGCCGTATTCCAGCAGCGCATTCATCAGTGCACTCAGACATCAGTCAGCGGCTGCATTCAGCTGCTCCTCTCCACGTCAACAGGGGACACCATTGTTCCCTTACCCGCACTAGACTACTGGCTCTGTTGTGAAGCGGGGATCCCAGCCAGTGTCAATGGAGCGGTTACACGTTCTACAAGCTGTCGCTCTGACCTCATGAAGAGACATGAGCTGAACAACTGATTGGTGACAGGGTATATGGGGACTATACAGGATCCAGACAGGGTATACAGGGACTAAACAGGGTATACGCGGTGCAAACAGGGTATATGGGGACTAGACAGGGTAAACACAGTGCAGACAGGGTAGTATCTGGTCTCACCTCAGGGAGCTGTTGATGGCTCCCAGGTCGGTGGCCTGCTCACAGGCTGCCACATCTGATACAGTGTTGGCTGCCTGGGCATACTGAGAGAGAGAGAGTGAGAGTGAGAGTGAGAGAGAGAGTGAGAGAGAGATTGCATTAACTGGAGAAGAATGAATGAAATGTAGGCAGCATATCACATACAGATATAGGGGACAGACAGGAGGACAGACAGGAGGACAAACAGGAGGACAGACAGACAGGACAGAAAGCCACAAGGACTCTGGACATTGGGGGTGTTGTGTCACTGAGTAGTGTGGCTCCACCCACACAGCACTGCTGGTACTTTAAAACCTAGACCCATTGCTCCAGCAGGGTTAGAGTACTACAGGACTACAGTACTACAGTACTACAGAAGAGTACTACAGTACTACAGAAGGGTACTACAGTACTACAGTAGAGTACTACAGTACTACAGTACTACAGAAGGGTACTACAGTACTACAGTACTACAGTACAGTACTACAGTACTACAGTACTACAGTAGAGTACTACAGTACTACAGTACTACAGAAGGGTACTACAGTACTACAGTAGAGTACTACAGTACTACAGAAGGGTGCTCCAACAGGTCGATAGATTCAGAATGAACGGCAGTGAATAAACAGAGCGCTTGTAAACGCTGTCTACAGGATCCGTCATTTCCATGCCTCACATTCATTGTCTATGTGAGCAGCCCTGCAATGCATTCTGGTAGTGTGGGGTTGAGTTTCGAGAGTTTGGGCGTTGTGTTGGCATGCTTCTCATTTGCATGAAGTTAAGTTCTTGTCTACTTTATGCAAATCCGGGGCGTCCAGCAATACTTGACGCCTCTGGAAACTACGGAAAAATGCGTAAACTAGAAATACATTTTAGTGTACTATTTAGCTGTTAAATGAGATTGTTGGTGGGGCAACCGCCATGTTGGTCCAGCCAATAAAGTCAAGTTAAGCTAAA
This sequence comes from Merluccius polli, assembly GCA_030340625.1. NCBI lineage: Eukaryota > Metazoa > Chordata > Actinopteri > Gadiformes > Merlucciidae > Merluccius > Merluccius polli. The sequence goes on along the minus strand of JAOPHQ010005502.1, from coordinate 65,134 downwards.
TACCTCAAGCTAGCAAGCAAAATTGCTTTAATTCACTGTAAACTAGAGCTTTAATTCACTGTACACTAGAGCTATAATTCACTGTAAACTAGAGCTTTAATTCACTGTACACTAGAGCTATAATTCACTGTAAACTAGAGCTATAAACTGTACACTAGAGCTATAATTCACTGTAAACTAGAGCTTTAATTCACTGTAAACTAGAGCTTTAATTCACTGTAAACTAGAGCTTTAATTCACTGTACACTAGAGCTATAATTCACTGTACACTAGAGCTTTAATTCACTGTAAACTAGAGCTTTAATTCACTGTACACTAGAGCTATAATTCACTGTAAACTAGAGCTTTAATTCACTGTAAACTAGAGTTTTAATTCACTGTACACTAGAGCTATAATTCACTGTAAACTAGAGCTTTAATTCACTGTACACTAGAGCTATAATTCACTGTAAACTAGAGCTTTAATTCACTGTAAACTAGAGCTTTAATTCACTGTACACTAGAGCTATAATTCACTGTACACTAGAGCTATAATTCACTCTAAACTAGAGCTTTAATTCACTCTAAACTAGAGCTTTAATTCACTCTAAACTAGAGCTTTAATTCACTGTAAACTAGAGCTTTAATTCACTGTAAACTAGAGCTTTAATTCACTGTAAACTAGAGCTTTAATTCACTGTAAACTAGAGCTTTAATTCACTGTAAACTAGAGCTTTAATTCACTGTAAACTAGAGCTTTAATTCACTGTAAACTAGAGCTTTAATTCACTCTAAACTAGAGCTTTAATTCACTCTAAACTAGAACAATCTTGTGTGTATAATTAACTTAGTAACAGTAGTGATGTACTGAGTCAGCATGCCTACCTTGTTGAAGTTCCCAGACTTAATTCCCACAGGAATCTTACTCTGTGAATAGAAAGAAAGAGAGGCCGACACAGAGACAGACAGACGGACAGAGAGACAGACAGACAGACAGAGAGACAGAGAGACAGCCAGACAGAGAGACCGACAGGTGAGCAGGTCATCTCTTGTATTTCTGTATCATTAGTACTGAGGTGAGGGGGGGTTGACCTCTGACCTCTGGGCAGGGTTCCACGTTGCAGTCCCGGAGGGAGCAGTGTCCGTCGTCAGGCCAGAAGGGACAGGGACGCTTCAGGTTTACCTGCAGGGGAGCAGCAGACCGTTCAAACCAGTACCACCTGCATCAAACCAGTCCTTCACCACCTGCTTCAACTGGTTTCACTACAGCTGGTGGTTACAGCTGTAGGTAAATAAGATAGGCCTGGTTGTTGGTAGGACAGGAGAAGTTAGTGCCTGGCCAAACTACGTCCACACAAGCTGTGTGAGGTGAGCAAACATCAGGACCTCTGTGACAGATAGGTCAGGTGATTTGTCCATATGACCACGTGTCCATGTTGAGAAGACGGCTTGTAATAGCTAATCCACATCACAGCAGATCCCCCAGCAGGGTCTCCTCCTCTAATCCCTGATGAGCCTCCTATTCAGAGGAAACCTCGGGTCTCTCTTGAGGAGCAGGCTGAAGACCATGGTGATGATGATGATGGTGATGGTGATGGTGATGATGATGTCAGTAACACAACAAAGAGCTTCCTGCGGAGAGGCTTGTATCTGACCTGGGGACACTGTGATAATGACTTCCTGTCGCAAGGTACTTTACAACTGATGCCCACTTCCCATTAACTAGACACTTCTGTGCTTTACCTGACATGGGTAGTAGTTATATTAAAGTAACCTGATCAACTAAACTAGTTATATTAAAGTAACCTGATCAACTAAACTAGTTATATTAAAGTAACCTGATCAACTAAACTAGTTATATTAAAGTAACCTGATCAACTAACCTAGTTATATTAAAGTAACCTGATCAACTAAACTAGTTATATTAAACTACCCGGGGCACTAAACTATAATAACACAGTCAACCCACACTCACACTCCCTTTAGGAAATAAGTGTCTTCACAATTGAGCTCATCTCAATTTGACTTGTAAATAAACGTCTGGCCTGGGTGACGTCTGGTGAATGGCGCTGTGGACACTGAGGAGCATGCTGGCCTTCATCTCCAACGGACTTACCCACAATGCACAGGGACATCAGACGCTGCTCAGCCAGACACTATGCTGAGCTTGACTGCTGCGTTTTAGCACGAAAACAAAGAGGTTGAGAAGAGAGGAAGGGCTCTGGTCTGCTGAACAGGAAGCTCAACACAACAAGCGGGGGGGGGGGGGTCTCATGGTGTCTATTCAACACACTGATGAAGAAGTACTTCAGCTGAGATAAGACCACACTTCCTGTTTTCCTCAGCTGTGTCTCAAAGTGTCTCCGGACGTGAAACTGTGACACATGAAGTAGCAGATAGAAGATATCTCTTATATTATTATAAGTGGTTCTATAAATATAAAGTTATGACGGTATTATTAACACGTCACCGGTGTGCAGTTAGATTAAAACTAACCTAGTAGAGTACATTAACCTAGTAGATTCAACTAGTTATATTAAACTAATCTAGTTAGTTTTTAACCTAGTTGTATTAACTAACTAGAGATGTTAACCTAGTGATATTAACCTAGTGATATTAGTGATATTAACCTAGTGATACTAACCTAGTTATATTAGTGATATTACCCTATTGATATTAACCTGGCGATACTAACCTAGTTATATTAGTGATATTAACCTGGCGATACTAACCTAGTTATATTAGTGATATTACCCTATTGATATTAACCTAGCGATACTAACCTAGTTATATTAGTGATATTAACCTAGTGATATTAACCTGGTGATACTAACCTAGTTATATTAGTGATATTAACCTAGTGATACTAACCCGGTAGTATTTGAAGAAGTCCCTCTCGGTCAGCCTCTGGACGCGGGGATAGATCTTGAAGTTGTTGAAGGAGTCGATGCTCTCGATGTCACAGAAGCAGTCGTCCAACACACCCGTCAGCTAAACACAACCCACCTCTCATTATATATACATTACATTTAATATATATTATGTCAATCATCCAATATACAATCAATTAGGGCTGCAACTAACGATTACTTTCATAGTTGATTTATCTAACAATCTTTTTTTCGATTAATCGATTAATCATTTAGTCTAGACAACGCCATAAAAAATAGAATATGCCATCACAAGTTACCAGAGTCCAAAGTGATGTCTTAAATTTGCTTTCTTTATCCGACAAGCAGCCAAGAAAAACTAAAGTATTCATTTAATAATGATCCATGACCCAAACATTTGAATGTCGGAAGCATCAAGCAAGAAATGTTTGGTATTTGTACTCGACAAATGACCTAAACAATACATCGATTAAAAAAAGTATTTGTTCATAATAGCTCCCAGTGAGCTATTATTTTAGGTCAATGTAGGCCATGTGTTTGCCATGGTAAACAAAGTATCCCCTACATTGGAAAACTAAACAAAGACAACTTCAAAACTGCCCAATTTTCAGTTAAAAAAGAGTTAGGGTTAGTATTTCACTGTGTGCAGCAGCAGCAGCAGAATGAAAGCACGCTGACCTCGGGGTGCAGGTATCCAGACACAAACGCCACACAGGTGAGGAGGCCACACCATATGGACAGAGTCCCAGCCACCATAGCGAACGATTCAACTGTCCCCCTTGTTCACTGCTCGACTCCAGTGTGACAGAACGCAACAACACTTCATTTGGCTCTTGAGTCACGCTCTAAACCAACAGTTTTCCTCTCATTAAGGACAGGTGACTGCTGGACATCTAGGATGAAATAACCTGAGCAGAGTTTGACAGCTGCTGGGAACATGCCTGGTGTTTTAACCCAGCCTAAGCCCCGCCTCCAAACGCAAATAAGCGTCAGCAGCTGTCAGATGTGGCCCCGCCCCCCGACGAGGCCGAGCGTAGTTCAATGCGTCGCAGATATGAATGGAAGTTAACGGCGCGGCCGCTGAGAAAGACTACAAGTCCCAGCGTCGCGGAAACGCGAGCCCGCCGTGCAGCCAATCAGAGCACACCACGCTGGCCGCCAGCAGGCTGTATAAATCACAGCGCGCTGTGTTTACCTAGCGGCTCCAACTATACCGTATGGAGATATTAGATACAACTAGGACTCCTAACTAACAATATACCTTACATCTTTATATCTTACATATTTATATCTTACATCTTTACATCTTACATCTTTACATCTTACATCATCATAGTTTACATCACTATAGTTTACATCACTGCAACGCGGACTTCGCTGCGCCGTCACTTAATTAAAAGCTTCCAGGAGTCCCTATGGCAACATATTGAAAAGTACGATATATATACGATATATATACGATATACATATATATATATATATATATATATATATATATATATATATATATATATATATATATATATATATATATATGTGTATGTGTATGTGTGTGTGTGTGTGTGTGACGTGACATTACGATGACAATAGAAAAGACCAGAAGCTTTTAGAGCTCTTAATAATAATAATAATAATAATAATAATAATATTGATGCATTATTGTTGTTGTTATTATTATTATTATTAGTATTTATTAGTATTATCTTGTGTCTTCCTGTAGCCACTGTTCCTATTGATCAGCTCAGGTGTAAAGAGAAAAACAGAGTTTGAAGACACTATATACTATAATGTACTTGCATTACAGCAGTATGCTATATACTTTAATGTACTTACATGACAGAATTATACTATACACTATAATGTACTTACATGACAGAAGTATACTATACACTATAATGTACCTACATGACAGTAGTACACTATATCATGTACCTACATGGCAGTAGTACACTATATCATGTACCTACATGGCAGTAGTACACTATATCATGTACCTACATGGCAGTAGTACACTATATCATGTACCTACATGGCAGAAGTACACTATATCACATGGCAGTAGTACACTATATCATGTACCTACATGCCAGTAGTACACTATATCATGTACCTACATGGCAGTAGTACACTATATCACATGGCAGTAGTACACTATATCATGTACCTACATGCCAGTAGTACACTATATCATGTACCTACATGGCAGAAGTACACTATATCATGTACCTACATGGCAGTAGTACACTATATCATGTACCTACATGGCAGTAGTACACTATATCATGTACCTACATGGCAGTAGTACACTATATCATGTACCTACATGACAGTAGTACACTATATCATGTACCTACATGACAGAGGTACACTATATCATGTACCTACATGGCAGTAGTACACTATATCATGTACCTACATGACAGTAGTACACTATATCATGTACCTACATGACAGAGGTACACTATATCATGTACCTACATGGCAGTAGTACACTATATCATGTACCTACATGGCAGTAGTACACTATATCATGTACCTACATGACAGAGGTACACTATATCATGTACCTACATGGCAGTAGTACACTATAATGTACCTACATGGCAGTGGTACACTATATCATGTACCTACATGGCAGTAGTACACTATAATGTACCTACATGGCAGTAGTACACTATATCATGTACCTACATGACAGAAGTACACTATATCATGTACCTACATGGCAGTGGTACACTATAATGTACCTACATGGCAGAAGTACACTATATCATGTACCTACATGACAGTAGTACACTATATCATGTACCTACATGGCAGTAGTACACTATATCATGTACCTACATGGCAGTAGTACACTATATCATGTACCTACATGGCAGTAGTACACTATATCATGTACCTACATGGCAGTAGTACACTATATCATGTACCTACATGACAGTAGTACACTATAATGTACCTACATGGCAGAAGTACACTATATCATGTACCTACATGGCAGTAGTACACTATAATGTACCTACATGGCAGAAGTACACTATATCATGTACCTACATGACAGTAGTACACTATATCATGTACCTACATGGCAGTAGTACACTATATCATGTACCTACATGGCAGTAGTACACTATATCATGTACCTACATGACAGTAGTACACTATATCATGTACCTACATGGCAGTAGTACACTATATCATGTACCTACATGGCAGTAGTACACTATAATGTACCTACATGGCAGAAGTACACTATATCATGTACCTACATGGCAGTAGTACACTATATCATGTACCTACATGACAGAAGTACACTATATCATGTACCTACATGGCAGTAGTACACTATATAATGTACCTACATGACAGAAGTACACTATATCATGTACCTACATGGCAGTGGTACACTATAATGTACCTACATGGCAGAAGTACACTACATCGTGTACCTACATGGCAGTGGTACACTATAATGTACCTACATGGCAGAAGTACACTATATCATGTACCTACATGACAGTAGTACACTATATCGTGTACCTACATGACAGTAGTACACTATATAATGTACCTACATGGCAGTAGTACACTATATAATGTACCTACATGGCAGAAGCAGCTCTGGTCCTGGGGGTCTGCAGACAGCCTGCTGGGCTGCTGTGTGGGCTGCGGGTCGGTGTTGAGGGTGATGGTGGTCTGCTGAAACCAGCTGAAGCCCAGCTCTCCGAGGAGCCACACTAACGCCAACAGGCCCAGTGTTTGAAAGACGTGTTTCCACATGACCAGACTGGTGTTGAGGTCCAGAAAGCCCAGCGGTCGGTCCACCTCCTTCCGGTGCCTGATACACCTGGATCACGGCACTAGCATGAGCAAGCTACACGCTAACGATAGCGCCGCTAACTGGACACTACACTGATGATCCGACGGCTTTCTAACGGTCTACCTGACCTTAAACATACCAGAAGTGATGACACTTGTGAAACGGACTCATAGCTTGAGATGCTAATAAGTGTGTTTGGTTTTTTTCGCTACTTCAGCGACGCATTTCATTGGCTACGGAAAGCGGAGAGGCTCAAACTCAAAAGGGCGATTCGATTTAGAGTAAAATACGTTGCGCACTCTGCAACGCATACTGGAGCATTAGTATTAACCCCTGTTGTATGTTAAATAACATATCGTCCATGAAATTACCCTGTTATAAATTAAATAGACCTGGGATATAGGGGGCTATATATTCAACCTTAAGTATATAGTTCTTCCTACTCCTTTTGAACATTAAAATTAAATGGTGTTGTTTATGAGAAATCGTTTATAGGCTGATTGATAATTTCACTTTGTTATGCTTTTGTTTTTGTTTGTTTTTAATTAAAAAATAAATAAATATAATACATTAAAGAAAATGATGAAGCCCTAGTATCACTGAGACTACCTTGCTCTTTATACACTGACAGTATTTTTATAGTGCATACATAGAGATGTTATTATATCCTATATAGATGATAGAGATGTTAGTATATGCTATATTCATCTCTAGTAGATATATATACCTATATATAGTAGGTATGTATGAAGGTCCTCTCCTGCAGTACCGCGCCGCGCCGCCAGGGGGCGCCGTGCTGCGGCACCGCCAGGGGGCGGTCGTGCTGCGGCGCCGGGAGGAACCAGAGAAGAAGCTGCAGTAAACAAAGCTTTATGGAGGTCGGAGATGTGCTTTACGAGCTGAGTGATTAAAGGTACTGATGGGATAGCTGATATAACACACTGCTGCAGGGGGGAAGTGCTTAGCGTCAGGATCTGAACGGTACATGTATAAAACTGTGATGCTATCAAAAAAGCTGACGTTTAGGTGCAACTACTGATGCAAACTTCTCTAACACTTCTAAAGAGTATTTAACGTGTCATGTAGACAGTTTAGCGAATTATACAATTTAACATGAGACATGCGACTGGAAAACTCAGCGTTTGACGACTTGTAACTAACTTAGTGAGATATGTAAACATGTACATGAGAAGTGCAGGGCGTCAACATGGAACAGGACACCGGGTTTGATCCCCGCTTTGTCAAAAGACTTCGTCACGTGATGCGCACTTTGTTTGTCCATCAGCAGCTTCCCCGTTGAGCGACCAGAGCATCACTTCACCTCCCGGGACCAGTGGCTCAGTGGACCAGGACTGCCCAGGGACCAGTAGCTCTGTCCAGGGGACCAGTACTGCTCAGGGACCAGTAGCTCTGTCCAGGGACCAGTAGTACTGTCCAGAGGACCAGTAGCTCTGTCCAGGGACCAGTAGCTCTGTCCAGGGGACCAGTAGCTCTGTCCAGGGGACCAGTAGCTCTGTCCAGGGACCAGTAGCTCTGTCCAGGGGACCAGTAGCTCTGTCCAGGGACCAGTAGCTCTGTCCAGGGGACCAGTAGCGGGCACAAGATGGCTGCAGAACTCTTCCCGTCCAAGAACAAGTTGTCCCCTTCTCCCCCCACCTCCTCCTCCTTCTCCTCCTCTTCCTCCTCCTCCTCCACCCACAGATCCCAGCAGCAGACCAGCAGCAGCTCCACCACAGGCCAGGGCCCCAACTGGCAGGGCCTCTACCCCACCATCAGAGAGAGGTGGGGACAGCATTTTGTGTTGCGACGACCCGGGTGTAAAACAGGGTGACTGGGGGGGGGGGGGGGTTCTCCTTAATGACTCGGTAGTAGTAGTAAGTAAGTAGTGTTGGTGGGGACAGACCACCCTACCGGCACCTTGAACACGTCTTGATATTGCCCCCCCCCCCCCCCCGTAGGAACTCTGTGATGTTCAACAACGAGGTGATGGCCGATGTCTTCTTCCTGGTCGGACCCCCGGGCGGCACCAAGCGAATCCCAGGTCACAAGGTCAGACTGTTCACATACACCCACATACAACCACCCCCCCCCCCCCCCCTCCCCCCCCCCCATACAGCACCCATACACCCCCGTACAGCACCACTACACCCCCCCCCCCCCATACATCACCCTGGTCATTTACACCCAGGACATCATGTGTGGGGTTTAAACCTCGTGGATCAGAACACCTTCATGTAAATGTCAACAGGTGAAATGCGGCGGCCATCGGTTCTGTTTTGATAACTACAAGAGCGCCAGGGAACTCTTGGGAAATGGACTTCAAGCGTTCCCTGGTTAGAGGTTAAATAAAGAATCTGAGTTCATCTGACGTCTTCAGATTATTAAGGGGGACACACACCGCTGGACTGTTGTCTGCGGTTCTGTGTAACTGTGGTTGTGGTTCTGTGTGTGTTGTGCAGTACGTTCTGGCGGTGGGCAGCTCTGTGTTCCACGCCATGTTCTACGGAGAACTGGCCGAGGACCAGGAAGAGATCCGCATCCCCGACGTGGAACCGCCTTCCTTCCTGGCCATGTTGAAGTACGTTCTCCCCCAACCAGTCAGCCGAAAAAGACACTTAATATACACTATACACAAAGTACACACACTCCCAGCAAAGGCACTTTGCGTCTGCTTTCATGTTTCTAAATCTTTTCTGTTTAAAATATCTTCTATCCATCGGATTTCTCATTTACTAGAAGCGGTTTATGTTGCAGTCAAGTTTGTTCCCAGTTCTACCCATGCTGTTTGCTGAGTTAGGTGTGTGTGAGTGTTATGTTAGGTAGGTGAGTGTTATGTTAGGTGTGTGTGTGTTATATAAGGGGTGTGTGTGTGTTATGTTAGGTAGGTGAGTGTTATGTTAGGTGTGTGTGTGTTATGTTAGGTAGGTGTGTGAGTGTTATGTTAGGTAGGTGTGTGTGTTATGTTAGGTGTATGTGTGTGTGTGTGTGTTATATAATGGGTGTGTGTGTGTGTCATGTTAGGTGTGTGAGTTATGTTAGGTGTGTGTGTGTGTGTGTGTTATATAAGGGGTGTGTGTGTGTGTGTGTTATGTTAGGTAGGTGTGTGTGTGTTATGTTAGGTGTATGTGTGTGTGTGTGTTATATAAGGGGTGTGTGTGTGTGTGTGTTATGTTAGGTGTATGTGTGTGTGTGTGTTATATAAGGGGTGTGTGTGTGTGTGTTATGTTAGGTAGGTGTGTGTGTGTTATGTTAGGTGTGTGTGTGTGTGTGTTATATAAGGGGTGTGTGTGTGTGTGTTATGTTAGGTAGGTGTGTGTGTGTTATGTTAGGTGTATGTGTGTGTGTGTGTTATATAAGGGGTGTGTGTGTGTGTGTGTTATGTTAGGTAGGTGTGTGTGTGTTATGTTAGGTGAATGTGTGTGTGTTTTATATAAGGGGTGTGTGTGTGTCATGTTAGGTGTGTGCTGTAAGGTGTCGTCTGGCCCCCTCCCAGGTACATCTACTGTGACGAGATGCAGCTGTGTGCCGACACGGTGCTCGCCACGCTGTACGCCGCTAAGAAGTACATGGTGCCGCACCTGGCGCGCGCCTGCGTCTCCTTCCTGGAGAGCAGCCTGAGCGCCCGCAGCGCCTGCGTGCTGCTGTCCCAGAGCTGCCTGTTCGAGGAGCCCGAGCTCACGCAGCGCTGCTGGGAGGTGATCGACGCGCAGGCCGAGCTGGCGCTGCGCTCCGAGGGCTTCTGCGACATCGACGTCCGCACGCTGGAGAACATCCTGCGGCGGGAGACGCTCAACGCCAAGGAGCTGGCGGTGTTCGAGGCGGCGCTCGGCTGGGCGGAGGCCGAGTGCCAGCGCCGGGACCTGGAGCCCAGCGCCGAGAACCGCCGGCTGGTCCTGGGGAAGACCGTCTACCTGCTGCGCCTTCCCAGCATGCCCCTGGACGACTTTGCCAACGGGCCGGCGCAGTCGGGCCTGCTGACGCTGAGCGAGACCAACGAGCTCTTCCTGTGGTTCACGGCGGTCAACAAACCGTCGCTGCGCTTCTGCAGCTCGGCGCGCGCCGGTCTGCCGGCCCAGCGCTGCCACCGCTTCCAGTCCTGCGCCTACCGCAGCAACCAGTGGCGGTACCGCGGCCGCTGCGACAGCGTCCAGTTCGCCGTGGACAAGCGCATCTTCGTGGCGGGCTTCGGCCTGTACGGGTCCAGCTGCGGCTCGGCCGAGTACAGCGCCCGGATCGAGCTGAAGCGGCAGGGCGCCACCGTGGCCCACAACGTCGTCAAGTACTCCTCGGACGGCTCCAGCACCACCTTCCCCGTGTGGTTCGAGCACCCGGTGCAGGTGGAGCCGGACTCCTTCTACACGGCCAGCGTGGTTCTGGACGGCAACGAGCTCAGCTACTTCGGCCAGGAGGGCGTGACGGAGGTGCAGAGCGGGAAGGTCACCTTCCAGTTCCAGTGCTCCTCGGACAGTACCAACGGGACCGGAGTCCAGGGGGGACAGATCCCTGAGCTGGTCTTCTACGCATGACGCTGACCCCTGCAGAAGACCACGTGGAAACTAGGGCTGGGCGATATGGAAAAATCCCAATATGCTTATGAATTCAAAATACCAGCTGAACAGTCGAACTGTTGATGAAATGTAAATGAAATGTAAAGTATGGCGTCAGACTAAAACTAGTTTTATCTATCTCACATTTCACATCTCACTTCAGATTTGAACATTTTAAAGGCATATCTTCTCAGTCGTTACTTTATACTATAATCGTGGGTATCATGGTAAGTCGATACCTTCATTTCATGACAATACAATCCCATTCAAAGACGATTAACGATAATATTGAATTACTGCCCAGCCTAGTTGAAACTACACTTTTCTGACAGGAGGAAGCGACGAGACTTTCTCCTCACGGCCGAGCTTGAGGCCTCCAGAGTGTCTTCCACACGGTGCCTTATGTGGAACTATAGAAACACCCTAAACTTAATACACTGCCTTAATAAACACTACAAGGTTGACACGCCTTATCTGTAACTAGAGTTCTCATAATCAAGTTGCTTGAATGTTTTTTACTTTGAGTCAAATCCATTCCAGAGTTTCCTGAAGTGTGGCGCACAACAGATGCGGGTTTCAACCTGTGTCATGTCTGCTGCTCATTTTGATATATAGTATTTTTTATATTGTAATGAGTTTAGTTATTATGTATGAACTTGATTGACATTTGAAGTGAGAAAAGTATAATTCATCTTTGGTTCAGGTGAATGTTTTGGTGCCACGTTTTCATCACTAGTTCTACATTGTTAGGCTTTATAAAAACTGTACTTTATAAACTAGAACACTTTATACATTTTATTTGATGTTCATCATGATAACCAGTTTGTTGAGGCTGGGAACCAACCGATTGGCTGGCTGCAGTGTTGGAAATAAAGGAAATATTTATCTACAGTCTGTCATTATTCAACACAGCCAATCACATTTAAACTAAAACATCTTAAGACGACATCATTCCAATCCATCTTTAGATGACATCATTCCAATCCATCTTTAGATGACATCATTAGGGCCAACAGTGTCATGTGATCCAGGTGAGATGTTATACACCACAACTTTGTTGCTGATGTAATGGTGATGGTTGTATTCTGAGATGCAGACCGAAGGAGAGAGGAGAGGAGGTGTGTCCTGACTCCTCGAGGAGAGGAGAGAAGGCGTGTCCTACATGAGTTTCTGCTTCTTGCGGGTCTGGAACTGCTGTGTTTTGTTCTTGATGGACTTGACCAGCAGAGAGAGACTGGGATCCAGACCCTTCTTCTTAGCGCTGCCCTCGCTGCCGCCCACCACCGCTTCCTGTTGCTGCGTCTGCACTTCTAGTTTCCTGCTGCGATGCGTTTCCTGCTGGGCCCTGCGGCGGTGCTTCTCTGCCACGATGCTGTCGGTGCCGCGGGTCTTCTTGTAGCTGGGGTCCGACGGGTCCAGATTGTACAGATGAGACGTGAACATCGCCTCGAACCTGGGGTCGTTCACATCCACCTGGACACACACAGAACATTAAATCATTCAAATAACTTAAAGTATGGATATAATTCCACCATTCCATGTGGATTTATTAACCAGGTTATTGAACTGATTGGAAGAAATCTTTAAACTGAATTATATTATTTTATATTACAGTATAATAGTCAATCATATACATGGTACATTTTATATTATAGTATATTCTAGATTGTATATTATACATGGTATATTTTATATTATAGTATATTCTAGATTGTATATTATACATGGTACATTTTATATTATAGTATATTCTAGATTGTATATTATACATGGTATATTTTATATTATATTTTATATTGTATATTATAATGATATATATTTGATATTCTACTCTTGGTGACCACTTCCTGTGCCCCCTGCTGACCTGGAAGTGGTCCTCCTTCAGGTCCTCCTTCTGTAGTTTCTTCTTCTTTTTCTTGCTGAGGTTCTGCAGCTCAACGATCTTCTCAAAGTTAAAGTGTTGTTTGTGCTTCTCATGCTCCTCATCTTCCATCAGGAGAGCCATCTCAGCCTGCACACACACACACACACAGACAGACACACAGACACACACAGACACACAGACACACACAGACACACACACAGACAGACACACAGACAGACACACAGACACGGTTTAGTTCAGTTGGTAGGATACAGCAGAACTAGGGTTAGTAATGTGTGTGTGTGTTTAGTTAGTTTTCAAACCTTTCTCCTCTCCAGCTCCTCTTCCTCCTCCTCTGGACTGTCCTCTTCCTCCTTCTTCGTCTTCTTCTTCTTCGTTGGTTTCTTCCTCATACCTGATGACGCGGACGAGGGCAACACAGACAGGAAGTTAACGCTTCGGTCCGCAGGGTTTCAACAGCATTACGCATTACGGTGCATTCATGTGGCGTCACAATAATCCGAAAAATTAGAAAGTCCCCTGAAGTCGGAACCACTCGGAAATTCGGCGGAAATGTTGGCACACGACTTGACGTCATATACGCAGAAACATGGCTGACTAAAGTAAATGTTGAGGTTGATAGTAAGTGTAATATGTGTATATGCACAAAGTGCATATACATTTATTGCTTGCATGTCATTTGTAAGGTCAGTGAAGGTCAGTGGTCTAGGTCGTGATGAGTGAGATTAGTAAGTATTTATTAGCATTAACACCGATAAAGAGTCAGCTAAAGCAATATTTGAGTGGTTTTAGGGAATGTACCGGTGCGGAAAATATGTTTAAATGCTCTGAGCAATAAAATACCACACATCTTCTCTGTATGTCCATGTTGTTTCCACTTTACGACATAAAAGCTCATGAACACCGAAGTCACAAGAACGATTTCCCACTCGGGAGACGGGACCGTCTGAGGACACACTGGACTCGTTAGTAACCGTCCTCTGATTGGCTGTTGCCAACAAGGTACCTGCGGCGCCGAGCTCCTCGGCGAAGTAGGGGTCGTTGAGGTCCACGTCTGACGGAAGGTCTTCGTCATCCTCATCCTCATCCGCGTCGCTGAGGTTAGACTCTGCCGCCCCCTGGAGGAAGAGACAATGTTGCCGCGTGTATAACTACACAACTACACACACACTATAGAAACGCACCTACACACACACACACACACACACACACACACACACACACACACACTATAGAAACACCCACACCCCCTACAGTACACACCCACACAGTATAGAAACACAACTACACACACATACACAGTACAGAAACACACCCCCCCCCCCTACCTCAGTGTTGCCGTGTGTATAACTACACACTCATCACACACACTATAGAAACACACATACACACACATCATACACACACATATAGAAACACAAACCCCCCCTACACCACACACACACACTATAGAAACGCATCTACACACACACACACACACCCCCCCCCCTACCTCAGTGTTGCCGTGTGTATAACTACACACTCATCACACACACTACGGAAACACCCCCCCCCCCCCCCCCCCTACCTCCTGGTTCCTCTTCTGTTTCCTCTTCTCCCTCTTCTTCTCCAGGAAGTCCTCCCAGGGGGTCCGCTCCTCCCGGACCGACATCTTCTGCTTCACCAGCCTCTCCGTGGTCTCCCGCAGACCTGTCGCCATGGAGACACAATGTCATCTCACTGTCTCCCCCACCTCTCCGTCTCCCCCTCCGTCTTTCCCCCCTCCCCTCTCGACACGAGCGGATTGACCAACTGTACACCCCCCCCCCCCCCCCCTGAACCTGAATGTGTTTAACAGGTGGTCTACAGATGGTTCTGGACCAGAGGGTGGTCTACATATGGTTCTGGACCAGCAGATGGTCTACATATGGTTCTGGACCAGCAGATGGTCTACATATGGTTCTGGACCAGCAGATGGTCTACCTACCGGGAACCCAGGACACCTCCATCTCCATCTCCTTGTCTCCCCTCTGCTGGCTCTCCTTCTGCTGGATGCCCTTCAGAAGCTCCCGGTAGCGAGTGATCTGCTCCTCTCCACTCCTCTTCGTGTTCTTCTTCTTCCTCCTCTTCCTCTTGTCGTCGTCCTCCTCCTCCTCCTCCTCCTCCTCCTCCTCCTCCTCCTCCTCCTCCACAGGAACCTCCTCCCTCTGCTCCCCTGGAACAGTAAGTAGAGAAACGATAAAGCACGCTTTGGATGACCTGGGACCTTTCAGACTAAGGCCCAACGCTGTCGCTACTCTCTACCACTCCAGAGGGGTAAAAGAAACTCGGACAGCGCAATAGTGTCCTGATTTAAAAGGGTCCCCACCTGCTGGCTTGTCTTCTGTCCTCTCCTCCTCTTCCTCCTCCTCCTCCTCCTCCTCGCTGGAGGAAGCAAGGTAGGCGTTGAAGTCCATCTCCAGGAGGTCAGACTTGTTGAAGTTTCTGTTGAGGGCCGTGACGCGGTCATGGTCCGTCTCGTCCCAGGTCACCTCCACCTGCAGCAGAAACCACCTCAGACACCCGGCTGTGTGTGTGTGTGTGTGTGTGTGTGTGTGTGTGTGTGTGTGTGTGTGTGTGTGTGTGTGTGTGTGTGTGTGTGTGTGTGTGTGTGTGTGTGTGTGTGTGTGTGTGTGTGTGTGTGTGTGTGTGTGTGTGTGTACCTTGGAGGTAGCCGCAGCAGAGGAGGTGAACAGTTTGGGGGTGTAGGAGGAGAGCTCCACCTCCGTGGCCACGTCTCTCGGCTCGTCGTCGAACACCACGCTGTCCGGAATGAAACTGGCACACACACAGGACAGTAAAGGACTGGTCTAGTCTCTATAGTCTCTGGTCTAGTCTCTATAGTCTCTGGTCTAGTCTCTATAGTCTCTGGTCTAGTCTCTAAAGTCTCTGGTCTAGTCTCTATAGTCTCTGGTCTAGTCTCTGGTCTAGTCTCTATAGTCTCTGCTCTAGTCTCTATAGTCTCTGGTCTAGTCTCTAAAGTCTCTGGTCTAGTCTCTATAGTCTCTGGTCTAGTCTCTATAGTCTCTGGTCTAGTCTCTATAGTCTCTGGTCTAGTCTCTATAGTCTCTAAAGTCTCTGGTCTAGTCTATGGTCTAGTCTCTATAGTCTCTGGTCTAGTCTCTATAGTCTCTGGTCTAGTCTCTGGTCTAGTCTCTATAGTCTCTGGTCTAGTCTATGGTCTAGTCTCTATAGTCTCTGGTCTAGTCTATGGTCTAGTCGCTAAAGTCTCTGCTCTAGTCTCTATAGTCTCTGGTCTAGTCTCTATAGTCTCTGGTCTAGTCTCTGGTCTAGTCTCTAAAGTCTCTGGTCTAGTCTATGGTCTAGTATCTATAGTCTCTGGTCTAGTCTCTATAGTCTCTGCTCTAGTCTCTATAGTCTCTGGTCTAGTCTCTGCTCTAGTCTCTATAGTCTCTGGTCTAGTCTCTGGTCTAGTCTCTAAAGTCTCTGGTCTAGTCTATGGTCTAGTATCTATAGTCTCTGGTCTAGTCTCTATAGTCTCTGCTCTAGTCTCTCTAGTCTCTGGTCTAGTCTCTGGTCTAGTCTCTATAGTCTCTGCTCTAGTCTCTATAGTCTCTGGTCTAGTCTCTGGTCTAGTCTATGGTCTAGTCTCTATAGTCTCTGCTCTAGTCTCTCTAGTCTCTGGTCTAGTCTCTGCTCTAGTCTCTATAGTCTCTGGTCTAGTCTCTGGTCTAGACTCACCGTAGGTCCATAACAGAGCAGCTGCTCTCATACTCGAAGCCGTCACACTCGTCGTAGAGCTTGGAGGCCGTGTCTGCAGAGTCACACTCCACCACAGCGAAGTAGTACCGCAGACGCTTGAACTGGTAGTCCCTCAGCTTCTCCCTATGCACCCTGGGGTGCAAACCCAACACACCTTGTTACATATATACACACATATATAGGAGTATGGTATATAGTATGGTATATAGTATGGTATATAGTATGGTATATAGGAGAGTCATACTTCTCTTCTTCAGAGTCTTTCTCTGGGTCCTCAGGCAGGTTGACCAGCAGCTCCAGAGGTCCCTGACTCTGTTCCTGCTGCAGACGCTCCTTACCAAACTCTGACGGGTAGATCTAAATGTACATTATATATACACGTTATATATACATTATATATACACGTTATATATACATTATATATACACGTTATATATACATTATATATACACGTTATATATACATTATATATTATACACGTTATATATACATTATAAATACACATGGGACCACCCATGATAAAAATGTATGCACTCACAGTATACTTACTTATTATATACCAGCGCAAACATGTATTCAAACCATAAACGATTACCAAAATATTCTAATCGCAAATTGTTTTGTAGTCATTTTCCCGCCATCATATTTACACATTTTATATTATGTTGATATGTATTTGGCAAAGTTTTGGCATCAGGATATATCAGTAAATAGTCCAAAATAAAGCCTTCACCGTTGTGCAGTCAGGCATTGTTGTTGAGACTAAAAAAGGTTTGTTCAACAACCTTTAGTGGCTGACGTTCCTATGTTGGCAAACTGTATTTAAATTTATTTATTTTTTTAAATCACAGACATTGTTCTCATAACTCCGCAGGGAAACTAAATGTTGGCATACTGCTGATGAGCACGAGATTTTTCATACTGCCGATTAGAAAGAAGCAGGAGGTCCACCTCCTGTTCAGCCCTTTAGCCGCTAACCAAATAGATGCTGAAGGGGGCGTATAGGTCCGTGTGTAATGACTATGGACCCGCATAACAGGAAGTATCACAGTAACGCAGGATGTGTTGTTGTTGTCGTTGATGCTAGCATACCGGTGTTAGCCACGGTGTAAGCCGATTGCTGTGCATCCAAATGTACTGAAAATCATTCGTAGTTTTGCCCAATCCCACGTACTTCAGTACAAATGCATTATGTCTGTCTGCTCAGCTTCTGCATGGCGCTGGGAAACGCTGCCTAACAACCCATGGAAGGAGCTGCACTGCGGCTCCATCCATGCTGAAAGAAATCACTGTGCTTCAATTCTCCGAGGCGAACGTGTCAACGAGTCTCTCACTCATTATGATGACACCATTCTTAGTCCAGTGTTGTGTATAGTGTGTAGTGTTGTGTATAGTGTGTAGTGTTGTGTATAGTGTATAGTGTATAGTGTGTAGTGTGTAGTGTATAGTGTGTAGTGTTGTGTATAGTGTATAGTGTATAGTGTATAGTGTAGTCGTGTCACCTTGACTGACAACACAACTCCTCCAGCAGGTTTGAAGGAGTTGAAGAGAGCCAGCAGATCTTTAGCCTTCAGACGGTCCCAGTCCAGGTTACACACCGCTAGCCGCGCCCACACCTACACACACACACACACACACACACTACTGTAACACAATACACAACCTCACCAGTAAAGGTTACACACCGCTAGCCGAGCGGCATCCACACCTACTACTGTACCAAAATACACACACAACACACACTACTGTACCAAAATACACACACAACACACACTACTGTACCAAAATACACACACAACACACACTACTGTACCAAAATACACATTCTTCTCTATAAATCGTTTTATTGTGGTCCACTTTTAGAGATTATATTCTATAACTGCATTGATTACAACTGATAATGGGAAAACCTCAGACGACTGTCAAGTGTAAATCCTCACCTCCTCCCTGCGGGGGGCGTCCTTACACAGGTCTCCCCAGTCGTGTTCGATCTCCTCTTCCTCCCGCCTGAGGAAGGACTCCACTTCGTCTTCATCCTCGTCTTCATCAGAGCTGGTCTCCACGTTCCCCACCCCTCTGGCCAGGTCCGGCTCACTGTCCTCTGAACCAGAGTCCTCCTCCTCTTCATCATCACTGCCTCCTTCCTCCTCATCCTCATCTTCCTCCTCCTCCTCCCCCTCATCTGGGGAAATGTTTTCTGTTTAGTCCATCGCTCAGTCACACACAAGCTAAAGTTGCGTTCGGGTGCGACGCAGCTGTTCTAAGCTGGGGTTGATGCTGTGGGCTTTAGACTTGCCAACACCCCAACACCGCATCTCAAGTGACATATTTCTACATAACATCAATAATATTTAGTTTATTTGCATTAGATTTATGTTGATACAGATCTCATCGTGCTGAATAAATCCAACTGCCGTTTGGTTCATATCACAGGAAGGTTTCGTTGTGTTTTCCTTATTCCTGACTTATTATTGATAAGATATGCTATGTTGTGATATTTGATGAAGATGATGTGCAGTAGAGGTACACAGCAGAGGACATTAAACTAACATCTTAGTTCTAATGTGTTGTCTTCCTGTCAGCAGGAAGCTCCTGGACCCAGGGTACAGAAGCTGCCCCAGTTCCCAGTATCTGGCAGTTGTGTTGTGTTATATATACAAGTTAAATGAACCATTTTGTGTTTCCTTCATCTAGAGACTTTGTGTTCTCCTCATAAGGCCACAGCCTTATGGACCAGGTCCTCACCGTATGAGGTCGCGACCTTATGGACCAGGCCCTCACCTTATGAGGTCGTGACCTTATGGACCAGGTCCTCACCGTATGAGGTCGTGACATTATGGACCAGGTCCTCACCGTATGAGGTCGTGACCTTATGGACCAGGTCCTCACCGTATGAGGTCGTGACCTTATGGACCAGGTCCTCACCGTATGAGGTCGCGACCTTATGGACCAGGTCCTCACCTTATGAGGTCGCGACCTTAGGAGTAAGTAAGAACTTACCGTCTCCCTCTCCCTGTAGCGCTCCTCCGGCCGGCTCTCCTTTCTTCACATCCTCTTTCCCTTCACTCTTCCTCTTCTTCTTCCTCCCCTCCTCCTCCTCCTCCTCCTCCTCCTCCTCCCCTTCAGACTCAGTGAGGTTGTAGAAGCGCTTGAGGTCCTCCCGGGTCGTGTGGCTGACGGGGCGGCCGCGCTTGTCCACCGTCTGCTTGACCTGGAAGCGCTTGTCGCTGAACATGGACTGGAAGCGCTGGTCTATCCTCACCTTGCTGTCCCTGTCGGGCATCTCCCAGAACCTGGGGTCCTTCCGGACCCGGCGGAACCGCTCGTCATCACTGGGCTTCTTCTGGGACGACGACATGGCGACCCTGCGGCGTTACCTGAAACAACAGGTAGATAACACGTCAACAGGTAACACTTTACCTGACATGCTCCCCCCCCCCCGCCCCCCGATGGTTACGTCACGTTTTATTACATTGGGCTTACATTATGTAGAATATATAAATATATCATTTTACATGATATGACCTATATGAACGTAGTAGAGAGTGGAGGTGAAGTGGTGATCATCACCACCACAGAGAGTGGAGGTGAAGTGGTGATCATCACCTCCATCACAGAGAGTGGAGGTGAAGTGGTGATCATCATCATCACAGAGAGTGGAGGTGAAGTGGTGATCATCACCTCCATCACAGAGAGTGGAGGTGAAGTGGTGATCATCATCATCACAGAGAGTGGAGGTGAAGTGGTGATCATCATCATCATCATCATCATCATCATCATCATCACAGAGAGTGGAGGTGAAGTGGTGATCATCACCATCACAGAGAGTGGAGGTGAAGTGGTGATCATCATCATCATCATCATCATCATCATCATCATCATCACAGAGAGTGGAGGTGAAGTGGTGATCATCACCACCACAGAGAGTGGAGGTGAAGTGGTGATCATCACCACCACAGAGAGTGGAGGTGAAGTGGTGATCATCCCCATAATGTTCCTCAGTGTAGCAGACAGACAGAACCTTCTCGTTTCGTGGTGAGAGCCACAGTACTTCTGTCTGGGGAACACGTGCGCCTGGATTTACACTGCATAGACCAATAGCGAATTAGGATCTAATTATCTTGTAATAACAATTATTATATTATCTATCGTATCTTATATTATCTATCTCTCTCATCTTAGCATCTTTAAGAAGTAAACAGTAAACAACTTCACACAAACACAACGGAATGGAAATATCTACATTATATAATCAAATATATAGTCATACAGTAATGTAAGAGAGGTAAAAGTAATGTTCATACCGAGATGTGTTCGTTTTGTGTTTTCCACACGAGGTTTCCCGGCATGCCTTACTTCCACGACCTTTTCGCCCCGCCCACTTTACTACAGGGAGCGAACTGGGACAAACTGAACGAATCGAGGAGGAAACCGTTGTTTTTAATTCGAAACAACTAAACTGTTTTTCTTTTTGCTGTGTATTCAAACATCGACATCACACTTGTATACAACCATTAAACCTGCAAGCATCCAAGCATGACTGATAGAAAACACATACTCGACGTGTTAGTTATGCAAAAAATAAAAACGTAATCCACTTCCGGGTTTTAAAACCGTCGTCCAGTCCGCGTTTTCCTCAAAGTCTCCCTCCGAGGTCAGAGGTCAGAGGACGTGGAGACGACGCCAGGTCTGTAATATCGGCCCAGTCTTCATCTGGGTCCACAGCAGCGGAACCACCGGCTCAGACATGAACACGGTAGTCAGGAAGTCCCTGAAATCCGGGACCAGAGTCCTGATACCCCGCAGGACCGGGTCTGACAGACAGGTGTCCTGGAGGGCGGGGATTAATGCGTTTGACAGACAGGTGTCCTCCTGGGGGGCGGGGATGAATGTGATTGACAGACAGATGTCCGGGAGGGCGGGGATGAATGTGTTTGACAGACAGGTGTCCAGGGGGGCGGGGCTGAATGTGTTTGACAGACAGGTGTCCTCCTGGGAGGCGGGGATGAATGTGTTGGACAGACAGGTGTCCAGGGGGGCGGGGCTGAATGTGATTGACAGACAGATGTCCGGGAGGGCGGGGATGAATGTGTTTGACAGACAGGTGTCCAGGGGGGCGGGGCTGAATGTGATTGACAGACAGATGTCCGGGAGGGCGGGGATGAATGTGTTTGACAGACAGGTGTCCAGGGGGGCGGGGCTGAATGTGATTGACAGACAGATGTCCGGGAGGGCGGGGATGAATGTGTTTGACAGACAGGTGTCCAGGGGGGCGGGGCTGAATGTGATTGACAGACAGATGTCCGGGAGGGCGGGGATGAATGTGTTTGACAGACAGATGAAGAGGAAACAGAGGAAATGGGCGGCGGCGCTCCAGGGAAGCCACAACTACGACTACCTGAGAGACGAGGTGAGGCTCATCAGGTCATACAGTTGAATTATTCGCATGAGAAAAATGTTTCTGTATTGCCTAGATAGATAATATAAATGAAACATAACGCCAATAAAATAGTTATGAAAATAATAACCCAAATGAATCAACAGAGAACAGTTAGATTCAACTGAGGACATTGTGTAGTGCTGCTTTTATTGACCTTACCTGACATAATTCTAATAGTTAGTTGACATGTGGCAGAGTTGCATGAGGAGTGGATGTGGGCAGCAGAAGTGATGTGAACGGTTCACCTGTGATGTTTTGCAGGTAGGAAGCCGCGTGGCAGACCGGGTCTATGACATCGCTCGGTGAGTAAACAGGCCAGGTCGCCCATCGACTGACCGTATCAGAGTTGGATTAAAGTCTGTAAGGCTGTGGTCCTCCTAACCCCGTGACCCCCCATTACTCAGGGTCTCAAGAGCCTTGTGACCCCAACTTGCATCTGCTACACATCGTTTTAACCCCATCTCACCACACTAGGATCATTCTGATTAGATACAGGACCTTATTATGAGACCTTTCAAACCTCTGAATGTATCATCACATATTTATACATTATATACACCATATAAAGTACACCATAACATTACATTTCATTACATATTTATAGTAAGTCAGAAACCTCCCATGACCCCATCTGCATATCAGGCCACCCCCAGGTGGGGTCCCGGCCCCCAGGTGGGGTCCCGGCCCCCAGGTTGGGACCCCCTGCCGTGGGGAACCACAAGCAGCACGTCTTGGGTTCTACAGGTTCTGTTTTCATTCTCTCTCTCCAGAACCTTCCCCCTGGCTCTGGATGTGGGCTGTGGGAAGAGCCACATAGCACAACACCTGACCAAGGTAGACCCTCCCAGACGTCTCTGCTTCTAGCGCATCTTTAAAGTTCTATTACTATTATTATTAGTAGTAGTAGTAGTAGTAGTAGTTATTTTTCATATATTTGCACCCAAAAATGTATTGATGCTTACTGCTGGTATACGGCTGTATTACGTAGTATCGAGGCAAAGCTGTACCCTAGCCAGCGCGACAAACCCTCCACATTACTGAAATGTCCTGCCTCCCGCCTCATGAAAAACGCTGACTTCCTTTGGATAGGGCCTTTAACTAGTAGATCTGTCAGTCATTGATTGGTACGTGTATCTGTGGCCTGTTTCCTGTCCCCCAGGAAGTGGTGGAGCGTTTGGTTCTAGCAGACACCTCAGAAGACAGCCTGGTGAGTCTCCAGGTCCACACTCAAAATGTCTTAACTCGTACTTCTTACATGAGACACAGAGGACAGGTGAGGTATACAGCTGATAGGTGAGGGACAGCAGGTGAGAAGTGAGAGGATATTAATGGATTGCTATCTGGCTGAAAATAAAAACTTGAAAACTCACTGGCAAGACAGCAAGACGAGGAGCGTACACGACAAAAATGTGACGAAGGACACATGGAAGGGCCAAACTAAATGGACAAGGGAAAACCCAGGTGGACACAGTGAACTAGTTAACACAGGTAAACACAATTAACTAGTAGTAGTAGTAGCCCTTTATTGTCACTTAGTCACAAGTACCAGTGAAATTAGCCATCAACCTGTCCGTACATATACACAAACATACATACAATATGACAAGGGGGGAGACAGGACAGGAAGACAGAGGATTGAAGAAAAATACAGCATAACATGAGGAGAGGGGAGGAGAAAAAAAAGCAACCCCCAGACTTTGCCCCTATGGGGAGTACAGTGTGGGAACAGGAAGAAAACACCTCAGCAACAAAAGCACAAACACTTTTACAACATGAAAACACACGACTTGCAACAGGGGAGGGGAGTGGGGGGTGGAGGTAATCCAGCGCAGGCAAGCAGCCATCCGGTCCTGCAGCCATTGTCGGCGCTGGTCTCAGACCCGCTTGTCAGACTGGGGGTACAAAGCGGCGAAAGCGTGGGATGGGGGGTAGTGGGGGGGTGATTGCATATCTGTATACATGTACGTATGTATGTATGTATGTGTATGTATAGTCCGTGAATGTGTAGGCCTGGAGAGTCGCCTCGCCTGGCACCCCAATCTCGGTGTCATGGAGACGGCCTTGATCAGGTCCCAGATAGAGTCAACAACCAACAGGTGTCTGTGGGAAGTGGGGTGGGGGGGAAGCGTCTCACCACATCGTCCTCCAGGGGGATTGTTGTGTTCCAGCAGTGGCCTTGGCCGAGGCAAGTGCCGGATGGGGGAGGGAGGCGAAAGATAAGATTGCGGGTGTTTGGTCTTAGGGCGAGTAGAGAAATTCAACCTACTCTATTTGTCCAAAATGGTCTCCGTTTGGTTTTTGCAGAGCTGTGAGCTTCCTCATGATGCCATCCAACTTACGGTTCACCTCCACGATGTTACCCATATAGCGGTTCATAGTCCCCGCCAGAGTGTCGACAGCTCTGCCCAGTCCTTCGATCATGGCGGGCAGCGTTGTGGGGCTTTGGACAGCTGCCGCCGTTTTCTGAATTTCTCGGTGGCAGCTTTGGACAGCCGCCACCGTTTTCTGATTTTGTTGATATACCAGGGCAAAGCCTAATCCCATCAGCGAAAACCCTGTAATAATGGCTCCAAATATGTAGATATCTTCGATGTCCTCCACGGAGAGAGGCGCCAGGCACACAACCCGCCACTTCTCCCACGCGTCCACCGTGTAGCCGGCCGCAACCGTTCCGGAAGGGCAGGATGGTTCCCCCGAACCGGGCCACCTCGTCGAGAAGATGGTGTCAAATGCGTTGAAAGACCAGTTGATCAATTCCATGACTTTTAGTTTGGAGAGCAGCGCAGAGAGAGTCTCTTGAGTGTAAGATAAAGTAGAATGGACAAGACAAAGACGAGAGAGCAAAGCTGGGAAGATAAGGGGGGAGGAGGGAGAGAGGAAAAAATGTGACCGCCTTCGTCAAGAGCCAAAGACGAAGGGCCACTTAACACAGGTAACAACACAATTAACTAATTAACACAGGCGGGAACAATTCAGGGAAACGAGACTAAGGGGAGAGGGAGGACATCTCCAGGACACGACATGAAACACTTCAAACTGTTAGTTAAGTGGTCTACGTGACTATTAAAGTGTTTTATGAAGTAGTAGGAAGTTACAATAGATGGAAGTGTTGTACATTGAAGTATTGTTATCGTTGGTCCCCTCCAGAATCAGAGGAGAGGCTGTGAGATCCCGACCCGGTGTGTCCTGGCCGACGAAGAGTTCCTCCCCTTCCCAGAAAACACCTTCGACCTGGTGCTCAGCAGCATGAGGTGATGACCTTTAACCCTTGACCTGGTGCTATCTAACAGGTGGTCAACAGGTGAAAGTAAATGAAGATGTCTGATAGAGTATATTCACGCCAGTGATCCCTGCTAGTCATCTACCCTTAATAGCTTCAGTCTCACACGTCTTCATGCACTCTAACCTCGTACCAATCCAGGTCCTAATGCAAAAATACAGGTCTTTTAATTTGAAATGAATTGAATTGAGTTTAGTTTACTATAGATAATCACTATACATTGCGCAAAGTGTGGTTATATTGAGGGGTGTCTGGTCATACCTGAGGTTTGCTTCAGTCCAGCCCTCAAATCACAAGTAGTCCTTCCCCAGGTAGCGCCCCCCCCCCCCCCCCCCCCCCCCCAACCCTCCAGGACTTAAAGGAGAAACTCCCCAAACCCACAGGGGAGAAACCTTGAGAAGGAACACAGAGGAGAGATCCTCCTCCCAGGGACGTTAGGAGGGAGATGGGTGCTGAATGGAGAGATGTAGAATGGTAGCATAAAACACAGCAGAAATGAAGGTTAAGTAAGAAAGTTATTCAAAGAAAGTTGTGAAATATTAAAATATTGATGTCCATCTCCTCTAGTCTGCACTGGATCAACGACCTGCCGGGAGCCTTCAAACAGGTACAACACTTAGACATGTCCAACACTTAGACATGGCCAACACTTAGACATGGCCAACATTTAGACATGTCCAACACTTAGACAGGTTCAACATTTAGACATGTCCAACACTTAGACAGGTCCAACATTTAGACATGTCAAACACTTAGACATGTCAAACATTTAGACATGTCCAACACTTAGACATGTCAAACACTTAGACATGTCAAACATTTAGACATGTCAAACACTTAGACATGTCAAACATTTAGACATGGCCAACACTTAGACATGGCCAACACTTAGACATGTCCAACACTTAGACATGTCCAACACTTAGACATGTCCAACACTTAGACATGGCCAACACTTAGACATGGCCAACATTTAGACATGTCCAACACTTAGACAGGTTCAACATTTAGACATGTCCAACACTTAGACAGGTCCAACATTTAGACATGTCAAACACTTAGACATGTCAAACATTTAGACATGTCCAACACTTAGACATGTCAAACACTTAGACATGTCAAACATTTAGACATGTCAAACACTTAGACATGTCAAACATTTAGACATGGCCAACACTTAGACATGGCCAACACTTAGACATGTCCAACACTTAGACATGTCCAACACTTAGACATGTCCAACACTTAGACAGGTCCAACACTTAGACATGTCCAACATTTAGACAGGTTCAACATTTAGACATGTCCAACATTAGAAATGTCCAACGCTTAGACATGTCCAACACTTAGACAGGTTCAACACTACCACATTTCACAATGGATGCCCTGCTCATGTTAGAGGACACCAAAACTAAACCAGGGCATACCAGTGGTGGTACCGGCTGGGCCTAGCTTGCCATATGCGGTCCTCTCCCCTCAGATCCAGGCGGTGCTGAAGCCCGACGGCGTGTTCATCGGGGCGGTGGTTGGCGGGGAGACGCTGTACCAGCTGCGCTGCTCGCTGCAGCTGGCGGAGACGGAGCGCGAGGGGGGCTTCTCCCCCCACATCTCCCCCTACACCGCTGTCAGCGACCTGGGAAACCTGCTGGGCCAGGCCGGCTTCAACATGCTCACCGTGGTGAGGAACCCGTTTGGGGTTAGACAGTACTGAGACAGGTCATTAAGGAGCAGGTAGGGGTTAGACAGTACATAGACAGGTCCTTAAGGAGCAGGTAGGGGTTAGACAGTACAGAGACAGGTTATTAAGGAGCAGGTAGGGGTTAGACAGTACAGACACAGGTCATTAAGGAGCAGGTAGGGGTTAGACAGTACAGACACAGGTCATTAAGGAGCAGGTAGGGGGTTAGACAGTACAGAGACAGGTCATTAAGGAGCAGGTAGGGGTTAGACAGTACAGAGACAGGTCCTTAAGGAGCAGGTAGGGGTTAGACAGTACAGAGACAGGTCATTAAGGAGCAGGTAGGGGTAAGACAGTACAGAGACAGGTCATTAAGGAGCAGGTAGGGGGTTAGACAGTACAGAGACAGGTCATTAAGGAGCAGGTAGGGGTTAGACAGTACAGAGACAGGTCATTAAGGAGCAGGTAGGGGTAAGACAGTACAGAGACAGGTAATTAAGGAGCAGGTAGGGGTTAGACAGTACAGAGACAGGTCATTAAGGAACAGGTAGGGTTAGACAGTGACTCTATCTCTCTCCTGCAGGATCTGGATGAGATCCAGGTGGACTACCCCAGTATCTTCGAGGTCATGACGGATCTGCAAGGTCAGGCATCTCACAGCTTCTCACCATATTGACAATGTTCATTATCTTACTCATTACATCACTACAGTTCATTATATATTGTATGTTTGCACAGACAAAATGGTGGTTTCGAGACCAAATCAAAAATTTAAATTTATTTTTAGGTATACTGGGGCCGTTAACTTGTGTTTGTGTCTCTCTACTCAGGTATAGGCGAGACTAACTCTCGCTCTCTCTCACAGGTATGGGCGAGAGTAACTGTGCGTGGAACAGGAAGTCGGTCCTCCACAGGGACTCCATGTTAGCGGCGGCGGCCATCTACAGAGGTCAGCGGCAGGGGGGGGTTGTCTCCCAACAGTCAAAAAAATATTTAAGACATATGCAAATTACATTTAATACATTTTATTGCATTTGAAGGCCTTAAATTGACATTATTTTAATGTAAGACGTTTTAGGATCATGTTGGGATGAGGTTAGGGGTCGTGCTGGATGAGGTTAGGGGTCGTGTTGGGATGAGGTTAGGGGTCGTGCTGGATGAGGTTAGGGGTCGTGCTGGGATGAGGTTAGGGGTCGTGTTGGGATGAGGTTAGGGGTCGTGTTGGGATGAGGTTAGGGGTCGTGTTGGGATGAGGTTAGGGGTCGTGCTGGGATGAGGTTAGGGGTCGTGCTGGGATGAGGTTAGGGGTCGTGCTGGGATGAGGTTAGGGGTCGTGTTGGGATGAGGTTAGGGGTCGTGCTGGGATGAGGTTAGGGTCGTGTTGGGATGAGGTTAGGGGTCGTGCTGGGATGAGGTTAGGGGTCGTGTTGGGATGAGGTTAGGGGTCGTGTTGGGATGAGGTTAGGGGTCGTGCTGGGATGAGGTTAGGGGTCGTGCTGGGATGAGGTTAGGGGTCGTGTTGGGATGAGGTTAGGGGTCGTGTTGGGATGAGGTTAGGGGTCGTGCTGGGATGAGGTTAGGGGTCGTGTTGGGATGAGGTTAGGGGTCGTGTTGGGATGAGGTTGGGCGTCAGAATCAGAAGGCGTTTTAATCCCATTGGCTCATATGCATGAGCATGCAACATACTAGTAGGGTTAGGTTAGTGGTAGGGTTAGATTAGTAATAGGATAAGGTCAGAGGTAGGGTTAGTTTAGGGTTAGGTTAGAGGTAGGGTTAGGTTAGCGGTAGGGTTGTGGTTAATGTTAGGTTAGTGGTAGGGTTAGGTTAGTAATAGGGTAAGGTCAGAGGTAGGGTTAGGTTAGTGTTAGTGTTGTGGTTAGCGTAGGGATTAGGAAAATGCTGTGGTCCATTTTAGGAAGAGCTTCCTGCGGAGCGACGAGGATCAGATCGTCTCTACTTCCTCTTTGGCTGTCTCTGATTATATCTCTCTGATTATATCTCTGGTACTGATTTGTAGATTCTAACTTTTGAACATTGAAATGTGTTTCCCAGAGATGTACGGGCACCCGGACGGCTCGGTCCCCGCCACCTTCGACATCCTCTACATGATTGGCTGGAAGCCTCACGAGTCGCAGGTAAACAGGATGTGACATCCGGACAGCGTCGGGTGTTGTGATTGGTTGCAGTACCAGCGTGTTTGTTTTGTTTTCAGGCCAAGCCGGCGAAGCGAGGATCTGCTACCGTGTCGTTCAGCGACCTGTCCAAAGTGGGCCACACGGTCGCCAAGGAAACGCCATAGAGATGCCCAGACAGCCATTCATATTATAATAATATAATAATGTACATAGTGTTGGATTTAAAATATTAACTGCAATAAACAAGCTTTGAGTATAAACTTTGAACATTATTGAATGATGTTTTTATACCATTATTTTATATTAATATTACATATGTGTATATTATGTTTATGTAAATTCTCGACATTATGTATAGATGTTAATATATATTATACACACATATACATGTTCTATTCTGGGATGTTTGCTTTGAGGGTGGTGTTACGACACCCTCCTGTGTGTTGAGCTGTTAGATGAGACCAGGCTGTGCTGTGAGAACATGAACGTCTACAGTTGGATAGCAGTGGCTGGTTCACGCTCTACAAGGTAGAAACACACACTGCACACATACTGCGCATCGCTGAAACTTTAACAAGTAAGTAATTAAAGGTACTATGTGTAAGAATCAAAAATTCCTTCTCCTTACTGGCCTCGTGCATTCAGAGAACTATGCCACCGTGGATGAAAACCAGGAGCGCTACCCTCTGCTGCTCTCCTATTGGAGAGAACTCAACTACGCTGAATAAAATGTTATTTTAAATGAAAGGAAAAGTTGACACTTGCTGGAATAGTACCGTTATTGTAACATGGAAAAAAAAACCTGTGGTGAAACAGGTTGCTACGGTATCCAGCAAATATGTTGCTACGGCAAACAGAAGTAAAAGAGGAGACGGAAAGCGGTTGAGTTAGTCAGCGGTGTGTACATTCCCTTTAATGACATTCAATGTCAACAGTTTGGACAATTCATATACAAAACTGTACACATTAATATTCCTATTTACATATCTTAGATACATACCATGGCCTCGACGTGATTGGTAAGTGACAATATTTAAAAACTAGCGTTTACAATGTGAACCAATGAGAAACATTTATACTGACCTAAGGATTCACAAGTCTCCTGGAACCCGATTGGCTAGAACCAGACACTAAAATCTACCAACCACAGCTTAATGCAGTACCACATGTCCACCACAGGCGGGGCTGTCCCTGCAGTTTCACTTTACTCCAGGGATGATGTTGATCAGCCATCACACGCCATGGTAGAAGCCGTGGTAAAATAAGGCCCTTTAATATCTGCTCTTTAATCATAGTGTCCCACTTAAACATTATCTACCACCGAGATCTGCTGTTAAAATGCATTTACAACATAGTGGTATGTTTAAAGTACAATGTACTAGATACCAACATGTTTAAAGTACAAAGTACTACATACCAACATGTGTAAAGTATAAAGTACTAGATACCAACATCTAGTTGGTATGTAGTATAAAGTACTACATACCAACATGTTTAAAGTATAAAGTACTAGATACCAACTATGTAGTATAAAGTACTACATACCAACATGTTTAAAGTATAAAGTACTGATACCACCATGTTTAAAGTATAAAGTAAGCTGTTAACTAAAGCAACATTATGATTAGATAATAAACTACTGGGTGGGGGGGGAATGACCCGCAAATCCCTCCTGACCCCTGACCTTCGAGCTATCAGTTGTTCTTGGTTTCCGTGGCGATGGTCAGCCGGTGCCATGGGTGCTGTAGTCGAACACGCCCTTCCGGAAGAAGGAGGCCAGTTGTCCTACGGCGTGCTTAGAGGGACCGTCTCCTCCTCTCAGCGGAGAACCTCCAGCTGAACACAACATGACCTGGAAGAACTTCTGCAGATACAGCTGGAGACAGACAGAGAGAGGGAGAGAGACAGAGAGACAGAGAGACAGAAAGAGACCGAGATAGACAGTGAGAGACAGAGAGAGCGGGAGAGACAAACACGTAGAGAAACAGGTAGAGAAAGATACATGGATACGTTATTTCAGATCTTAATGTAGGTCCACACATGGATACTTTAGAACTGGTTTAATGGAAGTAAGTCCACATGGATACTTTAAACTGGTTTAATGGAAGTAAGTCCACATGGATACTTTAGAACT
Organism: Merluccius polli; assembly: GCA_030340625.1. Taxonomy (NCBI): domain Eukaryota; kingdom Metazoa; phylum Chordata; class Actinopteri; order Gadiformes; family Merlucciidae; genus Merluccius; species Merluccius polli. The sequence goes on along the minus strand of JAOPHQ010005502.1, from coordinate 33,601 downwards.
GGTTTAATGGAAGTAAGTCCACATGGATACTTTAAACTGGTTTAATGGAAGTAAGTCCACATGGATACTTTAGAACTGGTTTAATGGAAGTAAGTCCACATGGATACTTTAGAACTGGTTTAATGGAAGTAAGTCCACATGGATACTTTAGAACTGGTTTAATGGAAGTAAGTCCACATGGATACTTTAAACTGGTTTAATGGAAGTAAGTCCACATGGATACTTTAGAACTGGTTTAATGGAAGTAAGTCCACATGGATACTTTAGAACTGGTTTAATGGAAGTAAGTCCACATGGATACTTTAAACTGGTTTAATGGAAGTCCACATGGATACTTTAAACTGGTTTAATGGAAGTAAGTCCACATGGATACTTTAGAACTGGTTTAATGGAAGTAAGTCCACATGGATACTTTAAACTGGTTTAATGGAAGTCCACATGGATACTTTAAACTGGTTTAATGGAAGTAAGTCCACATGGATACTTTAAACTGGTTTAATCACCTCTAAGTGACTTCGTCTCTCGGCGATCATCCTCTCGTCGCGGTTCCCAAAAAGTTTCTTCGGGGGAAACTCCAAAGCAGCGAGCTGCAGTCCATTAAACACAAACAATATAAATCATAATAATATAAAAATTATAATATAAATAATAATATAAACAATATAAACAAACACTATCCAAACAATATTCAATAAATCTTGCAGAACACTTCACATGTACCTATTGGTAATGTATCAGTGCGTGTGTGAGCTGAACAGTACAGATATCCTGCAATATTGCCGTAATGAAGATCCGTCATTATGCCGGCTTCGCTTTTTTACACAGAACCAAACCAAGACGGCGTAACGCCCCCCCATTCTGTGCTTGGAGGTTTTATACAGAAGGCGGAGTAACGACGCTACAGTCCTGCCTTGAACAGGCTGTGTAAAAGCTAGTGTGTGTGTGTGTAGTGGGGTCCTCACCTTGGGATATTTCAACTTGAGGCTCCTGTGTGTGTGTGTGTGTGTGTGTGTGTGTGTGTGTGTGTGTGTGTGTGTGTGTGTGTGTGTGTGTGTGTGTGTGTGTGTGTGTGTTCCTCACCTCGGGGTACTTTAACCTGAGGCTCCTGTGCATCTCCCGGAAGCGGCTGTACCTCCTGAAGACCGTCCATGTGTCGTCCATCACGCTAATCTGGAATTTACATTCTGATTGGTCGATTTTCAACTTTTTCACAAGCAGCCAAGAAAAATGTAAGTAATCATTGTATAATGATCCATGAACCAAACATTTGAATTTATGAAGCATCAAACAGCAAATGTTTGGTATTTATACTTGACAAATGACCTACAATGATTAATAGATCATAAAAATTTGATTAGATATATTTTCAGCCCTAATATATAGCGATAGATATATCTATATAGATATATGGACATATCTATATAGATATATAGACATATCTATATATCTATATAACTCACCTTTACTTCAAACTCAAAGTGTTCGTCCTTGCCCTGTCCACGCAGCAGGTACCGAGGGATGCTGACCTGAACAGGCTGCAGACAGGAGGCGTCGCTGGGGGACGCGGTGGTCAGACACTGCCATGACATCATCAGGAGAAGGAGAGGAGAGAGACAGAAGAGAGAGAAGAGGAGAGGAGGGGGGGCAGAAGAGAGAGAGGAAGGGGGGGGGGGGTGAGGACGAGAAGAGAGAGAGCGAGAGGGACAGAGAGAGAAAGAGAGGAGAGAGAGAGAAAGAGAGAGAGAGGAGAGAGAGAGAAAGCGAGGGAGAGATGGCAGAAAAGAGACCAAGGGGAAGGTGGAGAAGGGAGGTGTAGAAGGAAGCAGTTTCTTATAAATTAATGAGAATTAAATTAATGAATTAACAAGAATTAATTAGTAAGAATTAAAATCAATTGATTAGATATTTATGATTGATTTGTTTTAATGACAGAAGAAACAAAAGTCCAAAAACCAAAGTGTTCAACGATTCATCTTTATTAAACAGTTCATTATATATATTTATTATAGTATAGTTTATTATACAATTTTTAAAATATGTTTATTATAGTATACCTTCAATCATGATATTTTCAAACTAAAAACAAAACTCCTTGGGGAATGGTGGCATTAGTGCTGTGAAGCTTAGAAGAATTAGTCTACTTTTGTTTTTTAAGCCCACAAAGACCTTTTTGAAGGTCTTTGTTTATTATTTATTCAGTTGAATAAATATGATTAATAAATATGATTACATCAATTAAATTCCCTTATGAGAGCCAGCAGCTTCATCATCACTCCAACATGATGACATCACGTCCTGTCGCTTAGAAACATAAAGATAACATCACCACTGGAGGCTTCTTTGGCGGCGAGCAACACATTGAACAGACAGATTGTGTGCCTTCAGTCTTCGGTTTCTCTGGAACACTTCCATGCTTTCAAGAACCACAACCCTGTATATTGTTATGAGGTGGTGATGGCCTCCTTCAGGTCCTCATCATCATCATCATCAGGAGCACAGCTGCTGGATCAGGACCCGAGCGTCCGGCGTGCGTCCGAACGTCAGCTTCCAGGACGCGGCCAGACGTCCGTTGCGTAGAAGGCCGCGGTGGTTTTCTCCTCCGGCGCCAAACGCCACCTCCACCGCCAGGCAGCCGTCCGCCTGCCCCACCAGGACGCACTGCACCTGGGCCCGCCGCCGCACCGCCAGCCCCTGGACCTGGGGCCGGAGGGGAGCCCAGCCGGAGCCGCGCGGGGCCGGGTGGAAGACCCCGTCCTGCCGCAGCAAAGCAAGGTGGGTGTCGGTCAGCAGCAGCTGGACCACGCCACTCCTCTCCGTCCGGACGCTGGTGAAGAGCAGGGGGCCGACGTGGGCCAGCGAGGGCCGGCCCGGATCCTCCATGTTGCCGTGGACGACATACAGCAGGTCAGCGAGGACCCGTTTGAAGCGCGAGGTGAGCCGGACACCGCTGCCCAGGACCAGGTCTGGAACGTGGGCCGTCCAGTCCAGAGAGAGTCCCGCGAGGTCCTGGCAGAGCAGCGGGTGCTGCAGGGCTTCTTCTAGATCGGGTCCAGAAACGAGACGCTGCAGCAGGGCCCTGCAGAGCTCCTGGCTCAGCTCCGGGCTGTAGGTGAACACGGCCAGGACAGAGTCCTCTCTGTGGCCCAGCAGCCTGACATGCTGGCCGGCCAGAGACAACTGGATCTCCCTGAGCTCCTCCAGACGGAGATGGTGGAAAACAGCCAGGCACTCCTGGTCCCTGTCTGGACCCACCAGCACAGAGACCACGTATACATCCTTCTCAAACAGGAGCAGGCCCGCAGGTCGTGGGTCGGGCTGCTTGTGGTTTGCAGCGTCGAGCCAGTAGGCGCCCAGCAGAGCGTCTCCTCGTGTCTCCGGTATCAGAGGGTCCAGGAGAGCCCTGGTTCTCTGGGGGGAGCCGGCCTGCAGCTGGGCCAGGACTGCTGGGAACCGGATCATCATCTGGAAGAACATCTCGGGCTGCTCCTTGGTTCTGATGGAGGACACGGAGCCCGGCGCTGGGGACCCAGGGCAGAGGAGGCCACCTGTTGTCAGATCCACCAAACCGACCCGCTCTCCCCCGGGGTTCGGGTCTGGCTGAGGGCTGGGCTTCGGTGGCTTCATTAGAGGAACCTCTTTGGACAAAGTGGTGACGTACTGAGACAAGAGCCCCTTGACGTCGGCCACGGTCGCCTTCTCCATGAGGTTCCTCGTACTCAGCAGGCGCTGGCCCACGCGGCGGTACGTGTCCATCAGCCTGCCGGCCACGTAGCTCACCACAACGCTCCCTACGCCGGACTCTGCCTCTGACTCATGAGTCACATGGTCGTGCAAAGACTCCTTGGACCTTGGGTTGGGGTGGACGGCGTTAGATCTGACGGAACGGTGACCGGCTCCTCCAGACTCGTCCAGCAGATCCGGGTGGCGTGTTCGGACCTCCTCCTTCCCATTTAGAGAGCGGTGATGGGGATGAGGGCGGTGCTCTTCCCTGCGTTCCAACAGCAGTATATCTCCGTTAAACCCGTTGGACTCACAGCCGTCGACGCCGCTCTGAACTTTACCGGTGGCATTGTCGTTTACGTCCGTCCCGAATTCAGATGAAGTGTTGCGGTAAGTAATTCCTCTGGGTTCACCACCATCCAAGTCCTTCTGGCCTGGTTCCAGATTCATCTTCACCACTTCGCTCCGCCATTTTGTTTCGCTCTGTACACCGTCTCTGGTATGACTTGAGGCGGCGGCGGTGGTCTCGTCTCGGCGGTCTTCAGAGAAGCGGTTCCCGAGAGGTTGTTCTGAGCATGCCTGGTGGGAACGAGGCGTCTCTGCAGGATTCTACGAGCAGAGGGGATGGAGGAGGTTGATGACCTGATCGTACCCGCCGGCCCCTCCTCCGCCCACGCTACACCTTCCTCCATCACGAGGTGACCACGCCAGTGATGGGTGCAATTGACGGTGCATAGAGATTAAACATGCAAATTACATGAGCCAACCAGGTAGAAATACAATCAAAGACAGTTTTGAAAGGGGGTTTTTGAGGGTTGGATGATTTCAGTTTGGTTCAGGTGGATGGAGATTATGATTTCAGTTTGTTTCAGGTGGATGGAGATTATGATTTCAGTTTGTTTCAGGTGGATGGAGATTATGATTTCAGTTTGTTTCAGGTGGATGTAGATTATGATTTGAGTTTGGTTGAGGTGGATGTTAAAATAAAGACCTACATTTCTTGTTTGAAGTCATTTGGACAAAGCGAAAGGTGATAGAGCTGACTTTGAGGTGACATCAGTCTTACCTTGTATTTGAGCTTCCTGTCGCTGTGATGGTTCTGCTGTGCATCCACATCCTGGAAAACCAAACTCAACATGAGGACTTAAGGGAGAGCAGGCTCCTTTAAAGCCAAACTCAACATGAGGACTTAAGGGAGAGCAGGCTCCTTTAAAACCAAACTCAACATGAGGACTTAAGGGAGAGCAGGCTCCTTTAAAACCAAACTCAACATGAGGACTTAAGGGAGAGCAGGCTCCTTTAAAACCAAACTCAACATGAGGACTTAAGGGAGAGCAGGCTATTAACTCAATGTGAGGAGTTAAGGGAAAGCAGGCTATTGAATCAACATGAGGAGTTAAGGGAGAGCAGGCTATTAACTCAACATGAGGACTTAAGGGAAACCAGGCTATTAAATTAACATGAGGACTTAAAGGAGAGCAGACTTAAAAAATCTTATAATCAGGCTTTGGCCTTTCTAGTGTTCAGCTTGAAGAAAGATGACATCCAAATAGAGAAGATGAAACAAGAAGAAAAAAGTCTTTCACCTGCACCCCCTAGTGCCACGGAGATGAACCACAACCCATCTGATTGGTTGGCATGTAATAGGCTACCTCTGGGACTAATCTGATTGGTTGACGTGTAATAGGCTTCATCTAGGACTAATCTGATTGGTTGAAGTGTAATAGGCTCCTCTAGGACGAATCTGATTGGTTGAAGTGTAATAAGCTACCTCTGGGACTAATCTGATTGGTTGACGTGTAATATGCTTAATCTAGGACTAATCTGATTGGTTGAAGTGTAATAGGCTTCATCTAGGACTAATCTGATTGGTTGAGGTCTAATAGGCTTAATCTAGGACTAATCTGATTGGTTGAAGTGTAATAGGCTTCATCTAGGACTAATCTGATTGGTTGAGGTCTAATAGGCTTAATCTAGGTCTGACTGGTTGAAGTGTAATAGGCTTCATCTAGGACTAATCTGAGGTGTAATAGGCTCCTCTAGGATTACTCTGATTGGTTGAGGTCTAATAGGCTCCTCTAGGACTAATCTGATTGGTTGAGGTCTAATAGGCTCCTCTAGGACTACTCTGATTGGTTGAGGTGTAATAAGCTCCTCTAGGACTACTCTGATTGGTGGAGGTGTAATAGGCCATTACAAGCCCCTCCCCTCAGGATGCCCACACAGCTGACTCCCACTCAAAACCATGCGTGTCTTTTGTCTGTCCAGCAGATGACCTCATTATAGACTCATTGTAAGTGTTTTAACCTTGAGCGGTCCAAGCTGGACGTGCACATCTAGACTGTGTTAATGTACATGTGTTGTACGGCCAGCTGTCTTCATGTCAGCCTTGCAAAGGAAGATCCTAACGGAACAGTTAAGTACTTTGAATTGAGCTGAGGATGTGATTGGTCGAGGGGGCGTGCAGAGGAAGGAGGGTTATTATGGTCTGGCTCTTACCTGTTCTGTTCTAACAGAACTACAGTCACTGTTTTCATCCTGTAGGGTAGAAGCTAACATTAGCTCTGACAGAACCTCCAACACAACAAGAACCAGCAACACTGGGAACCCTGCCCTGAGTGCCCTTAAGCAAGACGCTTTGTGGGTACACAGACACACTGTACTCTCTGATGTACCCACACTGTACTCTCTGATCCGTGGAGCAGATCCATGGAGAAGGAGCAGAGAACTGATACAAAGCTTTCCAACAGACCACCTGAGCAGGCTCTAACATGGTCAACCAAACCAAATTAGGGGCAGGTAGGACATCCTACCTCCAGAGACTCGTAGGACAGAGACGGCTCCATGCTGCTCTCCGTGTTGAGGTTCAGCCTCCTTAACCTCCTCTGCACCTCCTCCTCGATGTACGCATTTATCCTACGCACACACACACACACAAATAAATAAATATACATTTCAATGTTGTAAGTCATCTCGTAAACGGTGATGAACGGTCAGAGGTCAGAAAGGTACCTGTCGTCGCAGAAGGGCAGCCCTCCGGGCGGGCCTGATGCAGGGGGACTAGGGGTCCTGGTCTGGGTCTGGGTCTCTTCCCCAAGAGAGACGGTCCTGGTCTGGGCCTCCCCCTCCGGGGAGAAGGTCCTGGTCTTGGCCTCCCCCCCCAGGGAGACGGTCCCGGTCCGGGCCTCCTCCTCGCTGACCCTCTGCCTCAGCTCCCGGCTCTCCCGCTCCACCCTGCAAGGACACACAGGAGGGGACATCAAACACCGTCTCCCTGGTGAGGTAGGAGCCATGTTTTATTACATTTACCATCTATTCTAGTCCTTTAGCAGACACTATTACCTAAAGACACTTACAGTGAATACAGAGACGGGTCATTAAGGAGCAGGTAGGGGTTAGACAGTACAGAGACAGGTCATTAAGGAGCAGGTAGGGGTTAGACAGTACAGAGACATGTCATTAAGGAGCAGGTAGGCGTTAGACAGTACAGAGACAGGTCATTAAGGAGCAGGTAGGGGTTAGACAGTACAGAGACATGTCATTAAGGAGCAGGTAGGCGTTAGACAGTACAGAGACAGGTCATTAAGGAGCAGGTAGGGGTTAGACAGTACAGAGACAGGTCATTAAGGAGCAGGTAGGGGTTAGACAGTACAGAGACAGGTCATTAAGGAGCAGGTAGGGGTTAGACAGTACAGAGACGGGTCATTAAGGAGCAGGTAGGGGTTAGACAGTACAGAGACAGGTCATTAAGGAGCAGGTAGGGGTTAGACAGTACAGAGACATGTCATTAAGGAGCAGGTAGGCGTTAGACAGTACAGAGACAGGTCATTAAGGAGCAGGTAGGGGTTAGACAGTACAGAGACAGGTCATTAAGGAGCAGGTAGGGGTTAGACAGTACAGAGACAGGTCATTAAGGAGCAGGTAGGGGTTAGACAGTACAGAGACGGGTCATTAAGGAGCAGGTAGGGGTTAGACAGTACAGAGACGGGTCATTAAGGAGCAGGAAGGGGTTAGACAGTACAGAGACAGGTCATTAAGGAGCAGGTAGGGGTTAGACAGTACAGAGACAGGTCATTAAGGAGCAGGTAGGGGTTAGACAGTACAGAGACAGGTCATTAAGGAGCAGGTAGGGGTTAGACAGTACAGAGACAGGTCATTAAGGAGCAGGTAGGGGTTAGACAGTACAGAGACAGGTCATTATAGTAGACTGTGGACTTTGGGGTTTGCAAGTGACTTAAGGCCAAATCACACTTCTGCGTCGTCACGTATGTGAAGATCCTCGTCACTACTCAAAGACGTACGTAGTCGATGATCTACACGTACGTGTGGTCCTCCCAGAGCAACGCATCGCTCTTCTCTGCGGGGGTTCACAGCAAGGGGAGCGTGCGTAGTGTTTTGTTTTGTTTTGTTTCCGACAGCCAGACACGAGAGTAAAATGAACACATCAAAAATCGAAACACTGGATTTTCAGTTGGTTGCGATACTCCAACCGCTTTTCAGCAGTTCATTAGAATGAGTTTACAACATCTTTATCACATGGATATGTTGCTGTTCCAGTGAACATATTACGTTCAATGGAGCGGACTCGGAGACGCTACTCTGCCCCCTTGTGTACACGTTAACCTGACGTGGAAGTATAAATGCAGCCAGCGCTGCAAACATCTGCGTGGTATCTCCCAACGAGGATCTTCATAATCGTGGGGTCCACAGAAGTGTGACCAAAGCAAAGCATACAATGGAGATTCTCCGGTTCTCCTCCTGACCGGCGACAGTAATAATGAGACCTCCTCATGCTTTACCTCTCCTGCTCGTCCTCCTGCTCCCCCTTCTCATCCTCCCGGGGGTCCTGGGAGGGGCTGCATGGGCGGGCCCAGCTCCTCCTCTCCAGCCGGGACACGGCCCGCTCCATGGCCTCCTTGTTCTGCAGGATCTCCTTCTCCTTCCTCCTCACCTTCTCCTCCTGCTGTGCCACGTTGACATCGTATGTCTCCTGCAGCAGCTGCAGCTCCTGGTCACTCTGGCGGAGGTGGCGCAGCCGCTCCTCCTTCTCCTCCAGCTCCTTCTCCACTGCATATAGCGTTGTGTCCAGCCCTGCCCCCCCTGACCCTGCGTTGCCCTCGGTTACAGCGCCCACATTGCCATTGGTTGCAGCGGAGGAGGAGGAGCACTGCAGGAGCTCCAGGGCGCGGTGTCTTTCCTCCTCAAGGAGCCGCAGGCGGTGGCGGGCCAGGCTGGCCAGTTGGCTCTCCTTGGACTGCTGCCGATCTCCCTCTTCCTGCTCCTTTTCCTCCTCCAGCTGCTCCTTCTGTTTCCGCAGCTCCTCCTCTAGCTCCTTGACTTGCGCCTCCTTGAAGCGGCGGTAGCGCGCCTGGGCGTCCTGTGCCTCCCTGTTCTTCCCCCCTGGCTCTTCTTCCTCCTCCACCTCCTCCTCTTCCTCCTGGCCCCTGGCTTCCTTGACGCGGAGCAGCACCTCCCGTATCTCGGTGAGGGAGCGGTGCTCCTCCTCCTGTCGCTGGGTGTCGCGGGGAGGGAGGAGGATGGCGGCCGCCTGCCTTTTCTCCCGCAGCTCCTCCCCCAGCCGGCCCACCAAGACCAGCTGTTCCTCCTCCTGCTCCTCCCCCTGCATCCACGCCTCCTCCTCCTTCCTTCGGGGGTGGGCCTCCTCCCCTCCGGACTGTGCCTCCTGTCCGTGGGACGAGTGCTCCCTCTGGGCCAGGAGGCGCAGGTGGCTCTCGATGGCCATGCTGCGGAGGTTCAGACGCTCCTCCCGCTGCAGGATCCTCTGCTGCACCTCCTCCGACTCCTTCCTCTGAGTCTCCACCTCCTGCTGGAGACGCTGCAGTTCCTCCTTCTCTGTCTGCTGCCGCACCTCCATCTCACAGATCAGCCTCCTATTATATACATTATACAGTATAACATACATTATATTATTATTATATATATATTCTATTATATATTATATACTTTATATATTATATATATTATATTATTATTATTACTGTACCTCTTGTGCTCCAGTTTCTCCAGCTCTTCTCTCTGCTGTCGTTCAAACTCCAACCTGAACACAATTTTACATTAATACAGTAATACATATAACACACACACACACACACACACACACACACACTTTCACAGTAATATATTATATACGCACACATACACACACATGCTGATGTGGAGCACAACTGGTGAAGTGATGATGAGCAGCTCTTTAAAAGATCTGGTGAAGTGATGATGAGCAGCTCTTTAAAAGAACTGGTGAAGTGATGATGAGTAGCTCTTTAAAATAACTGGTGAAGTGATGATGAGCAGCTCTTTAAAAGAACTGGTGAAGTGATGATGAGCAGCTCTTTAAAATAACTGGTGAAGTGATGATGAGCAGCTCTTTAAAAGAACTGGTGAAGTGATGATGAGCAGCTCTTTAAACGAACTGGTGAAGTGATGATGAGCAGCTCTTTAAAAGAACTGGTGAAGTGATGATGAGCAGCTCTTTTAAAGAACTGGTGAAGTGATGATGAGCAGCTCTTTAAAAGAACCGGTGAAGTGATGAGCAGCTCTTTAAAAGAACTGGTGAAGTGATGATGAGCAGCTCTTTAAAAGAACCGGTGAAGTGATGATGAGCAGCTCTTTAAAAGAACCGGTGAAGTGATGATGAGCAGCTCTTTAAAAGAACCGGTGAAGTGATGATGAACAGCTCTTTAAAATAACTGGTGAAGTGATGATGAGCAGCTCTTTAAAAGAACTGGTGAAGTGATGATGAGCAGCTCTTTAAAAGAACTGGTGAAGTGATGATGAGCAACTCTTTAAAAGAACTGGTGAAGTGATGATGAGCAGCTCTTTGAAAGAACTGGTGAAGTGATGATGAGCAGCTCTTTAAAAGAACTGGTGAAGTGATGATGAGCAGCTCTTTAAAATAACTGGTGAGGTGATGATGAGCATCTCTTTAAAAGAACTGGTGAAGTGATGATGAGCAGCTCTTTAAAAGAACTGGTGAAGTGATGATGAGCAGCTCTTTAAAAGAACTGGTGAAGTGATGATGAGCAGCTCTTTAAAAGAACTGGTGAAGTGATGATGAGCAGCTCTTTAAAATAACTGGTGAAGTGATGATGAGCAGCTCTTTAAAAGAACTGGTGAAGTGATGATGAGCAGCTCTTTAAAAGAACTGGTGAAGTGATGATGAGCAGCTCTTTAAAATAACTGGTGAGGTGATGATGAGCATCTCTTTAAAAGAACTGGTGAAGTGATGATGAGCAGCTCTTTAAAAGAACTGGTGAAGTGATGATGAGCAGCTCTTTAAAATAACTGGTGAGGTGATGATGAGCATCTCTTTAAAAGAACTGGTGAAGTGATGATGAGCAGCTCTTTAAAAGAACTGGTGAAGCGATGATGAGCAGCTCTTTAAAAGAACTGGTGAAGTGATGATGAGCAGCTCTTTAAAAGCAAGGCTACCTTTACCAAGGACGTCAAATGAAAGATCCAAGTGGTGGCAGAAGTCGATGTGCAAATAAATAAATGTATAATTAAAGATGAACAAGACGATGGTTTAGACACGAGACGAGGGGCTATTCTGTTGACAGCACTGTTTTCACAAGAGACAGGAAGTAGACACTTAGGACAGGAAGTACATAGTTGCAACAGGAAGTGGACACTACGTCTACCTGAGGAGGACTGGGCCCTTTTGGTTGAAGAGCCTGGTAGGGGACATCCCAGACACAACACAGTTAAACACCGTCTGTCCTGATGACAGCTACAGCTCACACCTCACTACAGCTTCAAATCTATTCAGACACTGGTTTAAAAGCCTGACTACTTCTGATCGAACCAGTGTAAACAAACACTGATTTATAAGGTCTGGCCACTTCTAACCAGTTTAAACTAACAGCAGTTAGTTTCCAATCGGTTTAAAGACACTGGTTTATACTATCTGAATCTTAAAGCAAAGCCTTTATCTGGTTGAGTTTTACTCCTACATCTAGTACACCTAGTACAGCTAGTATAGCTAGTACAGCTAGTATATGTACAACTTGGTTGTCGTCATGTTGAAGCAACAAATAAAATGTTTTATTCATCTTTTATTGGGTCAATTTTAACTTTTGCAATGATCTGGCAGTGTGGCAACCTCAGCATGGTTAACAAAAATAGGCTGGGAAGATTGTTAAACTTTGCCAAAAGACTAAATGGCCAAATCCTGGCCATTTATCAAGTTAGAGCAACTCAGAGGGCGAAGGTCATTCTGGCTGACCCTCAGACTCCCGCCATCAGGGAGGAGGTTCACCTTCCATAGAGTTTGGACTCCTGCCGCTAGAGAGGAGGTTCACCTTCCATAGAGTTTGGACTCCTGCCGCTAGAGAGGAGGTTCACCTTCCATAGAGTTTGGACTCCTGCCGCTAGGGAGGAGGTGCACCTTCCATATAGTTTGGACTCCTGCCGCTAGAGAGGAGGTTCACCTTCCATAGAGTTTGGACTCCTGCCGCTAGGGAGGAGGTGCACCTTCCATATAGTTTGGACTCCTGCCGTTAGGGAGGAGGTTCACCTTCCATAGAGTTTGGACTCCTGCCGTTAGGGAGGAGGTTCACCTTCCATAGAGTTTGGACTCCTGCCGCTAGGGAGGAGGTGCACCTTCCATATAGTTTGGACTCCTGCCGTTAGGGAGGAGGTGCACCTTCCATAGAGTTTGGACTCCTGCCGTTAGGGAGGAGGTTCACCTTCCATAAAGTTTGGACTCCTGCCGTTAGGGAGGAGGTTCACCTTCCATAGAGTTTGGACTCCTGCCGTTAGGGAGGAGGTTCACCTTCCATAGAGTTTGGACTCCTGCCGTTAGGGAGGAGGTTCACCTTCCATAGAGTTTGGACTCCTGCCGTTAGGGAGGAGGTTCACCTTCCATAGAGTTTGGACTCCTGCCGTTAGGGAGGAGGTTCACCTTCCCCCTGAGATCCTCTGTTCCGTTAGCTGTCGGGTTTTTAAACAAGCTGTTGCTATTGCACACACACATATGTTATATGTATTTATGACCCATAAAGACCATCTAATCTAATCTAAAAAAACAACTGCTTAAGTTCTACTTACACATTACTAAGTTGTTACTAGTTAGGACATTGCTTAGGCATTACTAAGTTGTTACTAGTTAGGACACTACTTACACATTACTAAGTTGTTACTAGTCAGGACATTACTTACGCATTACTAAGTTGTTACTAGTTAGGACATTGCTTAGGCATTACTAAGTTGTTACTAGTTAGGACATTACTTATGCATTACTAAGTTGTTACTAGTTAGGACATTGCTTAGGCATTACTAAGTTGTTACTAGTCAGGACATTACTTATGCATTACTAAGTTGTTACTAGTCAGGACATTACTTACGCATTACTAAGTTGTTACTAGTCAGGACATTACTTACGCATTACTAAGTTGTTACTAGTCAGGACATTACTTATGCATTACTAAGTTGTTACTAGTTAGGACATTGCTTAGGCATTACTAAGTTGTTACTAGTTAGGACATTACTTACGCATTGGTGGTGCAACAGAATTACAGAATTCCTAGTAACTACTAGTGTTGCACCGATACCGATACTAGTATCGGGAGGGGCCCCGATACCGCGCTAAAATGCTGGCATCGGTATCGGCGAGTACGAACAAATAATGCGCCGATGCCATTTACATATACTAATATGAAACTTGGAACGCAGCGCTTTGCGTCTTTCTCTCCCTTCACTCACTGCTGCGTGTGATCACACGTGTTCAGTGCATGCCGTGCCAAGCAGCTATCCTATTGGCCCACTCCGGCCGCCCGGCCGCGCATGTTGACCGACCGACAAGCGACGACGACAAAGTACCAAAAAAAAGAAAGAAAAAAAAGCACCGGAGACGCGGAGGGCGCGCGGTTCAGCCGCGCGGCGCACAGAAAAGTTGCTCCGCCTGCGGACGCGCCGGTGCGGGGAAACTCAGTGAGCGGGTCCGCCTGCCGGTGCGACGCACCCGGTCACCACCCATGCCCCCCCCCCCCCTGCTCCCCGGGGTGCCATGCGGACACAAACAAGGAGAAGAGGGGAAAAAGCAGGAGAGAGAGGGAGACGCGTCTTGCTCACAGGCGGGAGATCGCTCAAATGGACAGACAGTGACCGCATCACAGACGACGAGTTAAGCTGTAATCCCCCCCCCCCCGCTACATACTAGTAATTAGTTATACTATATTATCTAATTATACTAGTAATTAAGCCATGATAGCAATGATTTTACATCCAAGTGAGTATGCAGTTCTTTAGTATTAGAAGAAAAAAAGCTTGTGTATATATATATATATATATTTTTTTTTTCTGGCGTGGTATCGGTATGGTATCGGTATCGGCCGATACTGCACAGCCGGGTATCGGTATCGGTATCGGGGGCCAAAAAATGGTATCGGTGCAACACTAGTAACTACTAGTAACTAGTAGTTACTAGGAACTTAACAAGTAACAAACGTATGCACAGCTGGTGCAACCGCACGCACGCACGCACACACACACACACACACACACACACACACACACACACACACACACACACACACACACACACACGCACACACGCACACACGCACACACACACACACACACACACACACTCACCCTGGGTTGTAGAGCATGACGGTGGAGAGGTTCTCGCAGGACTTGGACAGATCTGACATGGACAGACTGAAGGTGGAGAGGAGACCACTCTGGAAGAACACAACACCACCCCCAGGTTACAGGTCAATGCCCCATAAGATTTAGGTCTAGCTCCCAGTAAGGTTTAGTAGATCTATGTCCCAGTAAGGCTTAGTAGGATGAGGTCCCAGTAAGGTTTAGTAGATCTATGTCCCAGTAAGGTTTAGTAGGATGAGGTCCTAGTAAGGTTTAGTAGATCTATGTCCCAGTAAGGTTTAGTAGATCTATGTCCCAGTAAGGTTTAGTAGGATGAGGTCCTAGTTAGGTTTAGTAGATCTATGTCCCAGTAAGGCTTAGTATGACTAGGTCCCAGTAATGTTTAGTAGATCTGTCCCAGTAAGGTTTAGTAGGACTAGGTCCCCGTAAGGTTTAGTAGGACTAGGTCCCCGTAAGCTTTAGTAGGACTAGGTCCCCGTAAGGTTTAGTAGGGGACTAGGTCCCCATATAGTTTTGTAGGGGACTAGGTCGCCGTAAGGTTTAGAAGGTCTAGGTCCCTGTACAGTTTCGTAGGACTAGGTCCCCATACGGTTTCGTAGGACTAGGTCCCAGTAAGGTTTAGTAGGACTAGGTCCCAGTAGGGTTTAGTGGGACTTGGTCCAAGTAAGGTTTAGTAGGATGAGGTCCCAGAAAGTTTTAGTAGATCTATGTCCCAGTCAGGTTTAGTAGATATATGTCCCAGTGAGTTTTAGTAGGAAGAGGTCCCAGTGAGGTTTAGTAGGATGAGGTCCCAGTAAGGTTTAGTGGGACTAGGTCCCAGTAAGTTTTAGTAGGACTAGGTCCCAGTAATGTTGAGTAGGACTAGGTCCCAGTAAGGTTGAGTAGGACTAGGTCCCAGTAAGGTTGAGTAGGACTAGGTCCCAGTTAGGTTGAGTAGGACTAGGTCCCAGTTAGGTTGAGTAGGACTAGGTCCCAGTTAGGTTGAGTAGGACTAGGTCCCAGTTAGGTTTATTAGGACTAGGTCCCAGTAAGGTTTAGTAGGACTAGGTCCCAGTTAGGTTGAGTAGGACTAGGTCCCAGTTAGGTTTATTAGGACTAGGTCCCAGTAAGGTTTAGTAGGACTAGGTCCCAGTTAGGTTGAGTAGGACTAGGTCCCAGTGAGGCTTACCTTGCGTTTCTCTCGTAGTTTGGCAGCCTCTTTGGGGTGGTTGAAGCGGAACATGTTGGTCCTGCCCAATAGGATCACAGCACCTGCACAACCAGCCAATCAGAGACAGGGGAGTTCTACCTGCAGGCTTGCTTCTTAAAGAGTAACTACACACATATGTTCTCTACATCTACAGGTTTATATTCAACTGAATTAGCACATTTGGTTCAAATCAGATTTTCATACATTATTTTATATATATATATATATATATATATATATATATATATATATATATATATATATATATATATATATATATAATTATACACCAACAACAGTGTAATGCACGTATTAGTACATAGATCTTGACAATAATTCGTAACTTTGTAATTTTCTGGTATTGACTACAATTGGTGTATACTGTGTTGTGTATACAATACTCATACTGTGTTGTGTATACAATACTCATACTGCGTTGTGTATACAATACTCCTACTGCGTTGTGTATACAATACTCCTACTGTGTTGTGTATACAATACTCCTACTGCGTTGTGTATACAATACTCATACTGTGTTGTGTATACAATACTCATACTGCGTTGTGTATACAATACTCCTACTGTGTTGTGTATACAATACTCCTACTGCGTTGTGTATACAATACTCATACTGTGTTGTGTATACAATACTCATACTTATACAATACTCCTACTGTGTTGTGTATACAATACTCATACTGCGTTGTGTATACAATACTCCTACTTATACAATACTCCTACTG
Organism: Merluccius polli; assembly: GCA_030340625.1. Classification (NCBI taxonomy): domain Eukaryota; kingdom Metazoa; phylum Chordata; class Actinopteri; order Gadiformes; family Merlucciidae; genus Merluccius; species Merluccius polli. The sequence goes on along the minus strand of JAOPHQ010005502.1, from coordinate 17,323 downwards.
CGTTGTGTATACAACACTCCTACTGCGTTGTGTATACAATACTCCTACTGCGTTGTGTATACAATACTCCTACTGCGTTGTGTATACAACACTCCTACTGTGTTGTGTATACAGCAGGCTGTACCAACTCACCCTGGTTGAGGGGGGCAGGCTGGGAGGCCGGCAGCCCGTTGACAGAGCACTGGGAGCAGCCCAGCGGGACCAGGGTCACCTGGCCACTCTGGTTCTCAAACACACAGTGTTCACTCTCCAAGTCCAGACCGTGGAGGACTACAACCACAACAAGAGGACTACAGTTACCATGGAGACCACTACAGTTACCAGAGAGACCACTGCAGTTACAAGCTCAGCAAGAGAAGGGACTTTAATTAACCCTGAAAGCTATTGATCAGAGACATACATATATAGATAGAAGCTTCACCCGGAACCCATTAAACACTCAGTTCATTACACTAAACAGAAACACACTCAGTCTTTTGTACAGCGAGCCAAGAGCTGTTCACTCAGTCTGTCAGCCAGACAGACAAACAGTCTGGCTGACAGACTGAGTATTGTGAAACTGCTATATACTACTGTTATAATACAACATGAAGCAGTACTCTGTTATAATACAACATGAAGCAGTACTCTGTTATAATACAACATGAAGCAGTACTCTGTTATAATACAACATGAAGCAGTACTGTTATAATACAACATGAAGCAGTACTCTGTTATAATACAACATGAAGCAGTACTCTGTTATAATACAACATGAAGCAGTACTCTGTTATAATACAACATGAAGCGGTACTCTGTTATAATACAACATGAAGCGGTACTCTGTTATAATACAACATGAAGCGGTACTCTGTTATAATACAACATGAAGCGGTACTCTGTTATAATACAACATGAAGCGGTACTCTGTTATAATACAACATGAAGCGGTACTCTGTTATAATACAACATGAAGCAGTACTCTGTTATAATACAACATGAAGCGGTACTCTGTTATAATACAACATGACGCAGTACTCTGTTATAATACAACATGAAGCAGTACTGTTATAATACAACATGAAGCAGTACTCTGTTATAATACAACATGAAGCAGTACTCTGTTATAATACAACATGAAGCAGTACTCTGTTATAATACAACATGAAGCAGTACTCTGTTATAATACAACATGAAGCAGTACTCTGTTATAATACAACATGAAGCAGTACTCTGTTATAATACAACATGAAGCAGTACTCTGTTATAATACAACATGAAGCAGTACTCTGTTATAATACAACATGAAGCAGTACTCTGTTATAATACAACATGAAGCAGTACTGTTATAATACAACATGAAGCAGTACTCTGTTATAATACAACATGAAGCAGTACTCTGTTATAATACAACATGAAGCGGTACTGTTATAATACAACATGAAGCAGTACTCTGTTATAATACAACATGAAGCAGTACTCTGTTATAATACAACATGAAGCAGTACTCTGTTATAATACAACATGAAGCAGTACTCTGTTATAATACAACATGAAGCAGTACTGTTATAATACAACATGAAGCAGTACCGTTATAATACAACATGAAGCAGTACTGTTATAATACAACATGAAGCAGTACTCTGTTATAATACAACATGAAGCAGTACTCTGTTATAATACAACATGAAGCAGTACTCTGTTATAATACAACATGAAGCAGTACTGTTATAATACAACATGAAGCAGTACTCTGTTATAATACAACATGAAGCAGTACTGTTATAATACAACATGAAGCAGTACTGTTATAATACAACATGAAGCAGTACTGTTATAATACAACATGAAGCAGTACTCTGTTATAATACAACATGAAGCAGTACTCTGTTATAATACAACATGAAGCAGTACTCCGTTATAATACAACATGAAGCAGTACTGTTATAATACAACATGAAGCAGTACTGTTATAATACAACATGAAGCAGTACTGTTATAATACAACATGAAGCAGTACTGTTATAATACAACATGAAGCAGTACTCTGTTATAATACAACATGAAGCAGTACTCTGTTATAATACAACATGAAGCGGTACTCTGTTATAATACAACATGAAGCAGTACTGTTATAATACAACATGAAGCAGTACTCTGTTATAATACAACATGAAGCAGTACTGTTATAATACAACATGAAGCAGTACTCTGTTATAATACAACATGAAGCAGTACTGTTATAATACAACATGAAGCAGTACTCTGTTATAATACAACATGAAGCGGTACTGTTATAATACAACATGAAGCGGTACTCTGTTATAATACAACATGAAGCAGTACTGTTATAATACAACATGAAGCAGTACTGTTATAATACAACATGAAGCAGTACTGTTATAATACAACATGAAGCAGTACTGTTATAATACAACATGAAGCAGTACTCTGTTATAATACAACATGAAGCAGTACTCTGTTATAATACAACATGAAGCAGTACTCTGTTATAATACAACATGAAGCAGTACTCTGTTATAATACAACATGAAGCAGTACTCTGTTATAATACAACATGAAGCAGTACTCTGTTATAATACAACATGAAGCAGTACTGTTATAATACAACATGAAGCAGTACTCTGTTATAATACAACATGAAGCAGTACTCTGTTATAATACAACATGAAGCAGTACTCTGTTATAATACAACATGAAGCAGTACTCTGTTATAATACAACATGAAGCAGTACTCTGTTATAATACAACATGAAGCAGTACTCTGTTATAATACAACATGAAGCAGTACTCTGTTATAATACAACATGAAGCAGTACTGTTATAATACAACATGAAGCAGTACTCTGTTATAATACAACATGAAGCAGTACTGTTATAATACAACATGAAGCAGTACTCTGTTATAATACAACATGAAGCAGTACTCTGTTATAATACAACATGAAGCAGTACTCTGTTATAATACAACATGAAGCAGTACTCTGTTATAATACAACATGAAGCAGTACTCTGTTATAATACAACATGAAGCAGTACTCTGTTATAATACAACATGAAGCAGTACTGTTATAATACAACATGAAGCAGTACTCTGTTATAATACAACATGAAGCAGTACTGTTATAATACAACATGAAGCAGTACTGTTATAATACAACATGAAGCAGTACTGTTATAATACAACATGAAGCAGTACTGTTATAATACAACATGAAGCAGTACTGTTATAATACAACATGAAGCAGTACTCTGTTATAATACAACATGAAGCAGTACTCTGTTATAATACAACATGAAGCAGTACTCTGTTATAATACAACATGAAGCAGTACTGTTATAATACAACATGAAGCAGTACTGTTATAATACAACATGAAGCAGTACTCTGTTATAATACAACATGAAGCAGTACTCTGTTATAATACAACATGAAGCAGTACTCTGTTATAATACAACATGAAGCAGTACTCTGTTATAATACAACATGAAGCAGTACTGTTATAATACAACATGAAGCAGTACTCTGTTATAATACAACATGAAGCAGTACTGTTATAATACAACATGAAGCAGTACTGTTATAATACAACATGAAGCAGTACTGTTATAATACAACATGAAGCAGTACTGTTATAATACAACATGAAGCAGTACTGTTATAATACAACATGAAGCAGTACTCTGTTATAATACAACATGAAGCAGTACTGTTATAATACAACATGAAGCAGTACTGTTATAATACAACATGAAGCAGTACTGTTATAATACAACATGAAGCAGTACTGTTATAATACAACATGAAGCAGTACTCTGTTATAATACAACATGACGCAGTACTCACTAATGTCCTGTTCGGTGGAGGCGTCCTCACGGCCGACATACGTCCTGCCCTCCTGATGAGGTAAACACACAGTGGGGTTGGTGGAGGTAATGGTGTTGGTGGGTGGAGGTGGTGGTGGTGGAGGTAGTGGTGGTGAGGTGGAGGTAGTGGTGAGGTGGGTGGAGGTGGTGGAGGCTGAGGTGGTGGAGGTGAGGTGGAGATAGTGGTGGTGAGGTGGAGATGGTGGTGGTGAGGTGGAGATAGTGGTGAGGTGGAGGTAGTGGTGGTGAGGTGGAGATAGTGGTGGTGAGGTGGAGATGGTGGTGAGGTGGAGATAGTGGTGAGGTGGAGGTAGTGGTGGTGAGGTGGAGATAGTGGTGGTGAGGTGGAGATGGTGGTGAGGTGGAGATAGTGGTGAGGTGGAGGTAGTGGTGGTGAGGTGGAGATAGTGGTGGTGAGGTGGAGATGGTGGTGAGGTGGAGATAGTGGTGAGATGGTGGTGAGATGGTGGTGGTGAGGTAGAGGTAGTGGAGGTGAGGTGGAGATAGTGGTGAGGTGGAGATAGTGGTGAGGTGGTGGTGAGGTGGTGGTGGTGAGGTGGAGATAGTGGTGGTGAGGTGGAGATAGTGGTGAGGTGGAGGTAGTGGTGGTGAGGTGGAGATAGTGGTGGTGAGGTGGAGATGGTGGTGAGGTGGAGGTAGTGGTGGTGAGGTGGAGATAGTGGTGGTGAGGTGGAGATGGTGGTGAGGTGGAGATAGTGGTGAGGTGGAGGTAGTGGTGGTGAGGTGGAGATAGTGGTGGTGAGGTGGAGATGGTGGTGAGGTGGAGATAGTGGTGAGGTGGAGGTAGTGGTGGTGAGGTGGAGATAGTGGTGGTGAGGTGGAGATGGTGGTGAGGTGGAGATGGTGGTGAGGTGGAGATAGTGGTGAGATGGTGGTGAGATGGTGGTGGTGAGGTGGAGGTAGTGGAGGTGAGGTGGAGATAGTGGTGAGGTGGAGATAGTGGTGAGGTGGTGGTGAGGTGGTGGTGGTGAGGTGGAGGTTCTGACCTTCAGGTGGTACAGGATGATCCCGGTACTCAGAAGGTCGTCGTCGATGCCGATGAGGTGAGGAAGCTCAGAGTCCAGAACCACACCGATGCCGTCTTTCCTCAGGGCCAGAGTCTCCTCCTACAACCACAAGAACCAGTCTCAACTGGTTCTACTGGGAGCTGCCCAGTACAACCACAGTCTCAACTGGTTCTACTGGGGCGGCCCAGTACAACCACAGTCTGCTACTAAACTACCAGTAAACACACATGGCCCTAGACTCAGAACGTCTAGATTGCTTTAAGATGTTTGGTCACCTTGAGGATGTTCTGGGTTTCGTTCCACTTGTTGGTCCATTCTTTGGTCAGCTCCAGAACCTAGAGGAACCGGTGTGATAGCTTTAGAAGCTTTACGGCGACAACAAGGTGTAAACAATGTGTTCCTGAAGGACATGTTGAAACAGGTAAGGATGTTAGGTTCTCTAATAAAGAGGATTTTACCCGGGCTTCGTTCTGCTGGAGTTTCTCCTCCATACTCAAAGCTGTAGGAGAGTCCAGAAGAGCGATCTGACAAGACACAAAAACAAACTATTAAAGTCCATTCTGATTTATGCCACCAGTCTATGTAACACTGTAACTGTGATAAAGGACAGACTGTAGCTGTGATAAAGGACAGACTGTAGCTGTGATAAAGGACAGACTGTAGCTGTGATAAAGGACAGACTGTAGCTGTGATAAAGAACCTCGACTTGGACTCGAGTCCCTTAGAAGCGGTGGTTTCCATGGTTACCTGGTTGCCCTGCAGCAGCAGAGCTTTGAGTCTGGCGATCTCCGCACGGAGCTCCCGAATGAGGCGGACGTTTCCATCCTCGTTCACCGTGGGCTTGTTGATGATGTTTTTAGCTCGGTTAGCGTAGCGTAGCGTGCTAAGGGTCTCGCCATAGTTCACATCGGCTGGGGAGACATCTGGAGCAGGGGAACCAGGACAAGACGATCACGCTGGCAACTTTGCACATCGATTATTGAGTGTGTGTGTGTGTGTGTGTGTGTGTGTGTGTGTGTAGTATCCTTTCTGTGCATGTAATTCAGAATACTCAGCATATAAACATGCTACATGAACATGGTACATCAACATGCTACATCAACTTACTAAGGTTACTTAGTAATATTAGTTATTAGGTAAGTATCAGTAGTATCATTATATGGGCTGTGGTGGAGACTCACTGGCGATCATGATGGTCTTGGAGTTCCCTCCCAGGCTGTCTTTGAGAAGCCAGGTGAGGACAGAGTCTCTGTACGGTACGAACAGAGACCTCTTCTTCAGGTTGGTGTTTACTGTGTCCTGGCTCTGGTCCGCTACACACACACATTTTAACGCTTTATTTGGATTAGAAGATAAGCATATATCATGGCATAATCCAAATTTGATAGAAAGGTGTACAACAGCAGCCAATAACCTAGTCCATAATGCACATTAAGGGTACAGGTGACATCTACGCCTCCATATGTAGAGGCTACCTTAGGGTCACCTTCAGAGTTGTTACCAAGCACATTATGAAGAGTAGTCTTGGCTGCATATTAGACATCTTTTTCTGCGTTTTCGGCGGCAGTTACGACGGGCGTTTTTAGTGTTTGCGGCGGCCCAGCGTCCGCCATTGCCAACGCATGCGCACACACACACACACGCACGCACACACGCACACACACAGGCATGCACACACGTTAGCAGCAGCTCACAGCTAAACCTAGCGTCTTAGCCTAGCTAGACACTGACCCATTGGTGTTTGATTGGTTGGAATGTATTTGTGATGAAATAACTTTGGTGACATCTCAATCACAGGTGTGTTTTAGTTTCCATGGAAACTATTTGAATGTGTAAGTGCTGGACGCACGTTGCCACAGAGACCCACCCAGCGCTGAGATGACGTTGCCGAGGGTAACCAGTGACTTGTTAATGTTCCCGCCCTCCTTGAGGCGGACGCCGGTGGCGCCGGTGGCGTCGGCCCGCTCGCTGCCCGCAAGGTCCACCAGGTGGACCTTACTCACCGTCTCACTGGGCATCTCTGCATCAAACTTAGCCTGGGAGAGAGACATAGAGGAGAGGAGACAGACAGACAGATTGAGAGACAGAGAGAGTTAAACTGGTTCTGATTGGGTGTGGGACCTGTGTGAAGTGTTAAACGGGTTCTGATTGGGTGTGGGACCTGTGTGAAGTTGATGGTGAAGATGGCGTGGGAGCGGCTGCTCACGTCGTTCATCCCAGTACTCGCCGTGGTGCGCTTGATGTTCCCCGCCTCCATTAACTCCTCCACGTCGCTGTAGTTCTGCACCAGGTGCTTCGACAAATCTGGATTCACATGAGAGATGTTTAGACCTGGTTTCACATAAGAGATGTTTAGATCTGGATCTGGGTCTGGGTGTAGTCAGGCCAGCTTGGACCAGGAGGTGGGGGGGGGGGGGGGGGGGGGGGAGTCTTACCCTCTACATACGGTCCATCTTTGGGGTGCTCCCGGACCCTTAGGTTGAAGGTCTCAGTGGTCTTCCTCCTCAGCAGGTCCCTCACACGCTCATTGTAGATCTCCAGGTAGCTGTCGGTACGTGTACGATTATACCGCGGAACACAATAAAAAAAAAAAACTCACAGTCTCCCATTACTGGTATCATCCTGAACCGGGATAATCGTGAATATCCTCACGAGGATAATAAACCATATCGTGATAATATCGTGATTCGCAATTATTTTGGCCAGGATAATCATGACAAGAAACGTTCTTTGCTCTGGTGATTTACTCACCTGACCTCGGTCCTGAACGAGGCCGTGTCCCAGCGGGTGGTCCCGGCGATGCGGCTGAACAGACCCTCACAGATCCTGGGGATGAGGCCTGCGTCGCCCTGGAGACGGCTCAGAGGGTCAGAACTCATGGCCTGCACCACCTCAGGTCCATCCCAACAGTATACACATCAGCAGGCCAACACAAGTTCTCCTATCGCTCCGGACAGAGGGGAGCTAATGCTACTGCTAGCTTCAGACCTCTCTACTCTCATTTGGTGAGACTGACTCTCAGCTTCATCACATAGGATAGAATAAGAATAGAACAGATCTTTATTTGCCCCAAAAGAAGAATTTGTGCTGTACATGCAGTGGGTCAGCAGAAGAACATTGCAATAAGTGAACAGAAAAACAGAGACATAACCCCACATAAACACACCATGCATTCCATGTGGACACATACAACATAAGGTACAGCTATATAGCTAGGCTAGGTTCTATAGATAACATTATCTTTAGGCTAGGTTCTATAGATAGCGTTAGCATCAATAGTAAGCAGGCCTATACGGACTATGTCCACCTGGCTCCATCTTATCACACCGGTCTCTCCCCGTTCAGGTTCCCTGCTTTAGCTCCAATCCCCCCCCCACACACACACACTGGGGCTCTGGCCCACCCACCTCACCCCCCAGTGCGACATCAACCCATCAGTAGACCAGGTAACCCCCCCCCCCATAGACCCTAGCTCTGGGACTGTGGATGAACTTTACTCCTGAAAGAAGCTAGCCAGCTACAGCCGTATTGAAGGTTAGTTGAGAGATAGCTCAAAGTCAGCCGGAGATAAGACTATGAACTCTGACCCCCATGGCCTCCTATACGTCCTCCACAGCTCAACATACATACCCACCACACAGACAGACAAGTAATACTAACAGCAAACAGACAGACAGGTCACGCTGTCTGTTTGACAGACAGACTGGCACAGCAGACAGACAGACGGACAGATAGGGTCCTAGACCAGATCAGTCAGATGTGAGTGATGAGGTCTGATGACATCATCAGACCTGAGTGTATTGATGGATGACTAGACAAATTGATCGGCTCTGCAACAAGGAGCCTACTGATTAATAGTGTCTAGAACTAATAATCTCCTGTTTGTACCCGTGTCTAGAACTAATAACCTACGGTTTATACCAGTCTATGACTCATAGCCTACTGTTTATACCAGTGTTAGGTCTCAAACTCTTAACCTCCTATATACCAGTCTAGAACTCATAACCTACTGTTTATACCAGTGTTAGATCTACTCATAACCTACTGGGTTTCCCATCATGGTGTAGGATTTTCCAGAGCCCGTTTGTCCATATGCAAAGATGCAGGCATTGTAACCCTCGAAGGCCGCCTTCAGCACGTCAGAGCCCAGGTCTTTAAACACCTAAACACCAGAGAAAGACAATAATATTCAGCATACAACGTCAATATTTGTAATCACGGAGGCGCTGAGTGAAGACGCTACCAGTTAGGGAACAGTCAATACTTCTGTGAGTCACTATTCTGTTTGCCAAAGCCATATTGATTTTCAAAAGAACCGTATCAATAAATGAGGTTCTATCTAAGGTTCTAGTATTTTTAGGTTTTCAGAGTATCTGTGGATACCTGATATTATTGTGGTGTTTACGTATTGTTATTATTATTATTATTATTATTATTATTATTATTAAATGCTTGCCTCTATAGCTCAGCCCCTGACTGGTCAAACATTTCAATATTTGTCCAAGTTATATGTGTAAGCAGGTCTCCAAAAACTTTGGTAACACTTTGCCCATAAGGGGGCGCTATAATTTGCTCAAAGTCAGACGATCAGCGCTGCAGCCCTGATGGACGAAAGTGTGCCAAGTTTGGTGATGACAGGTGAATCAATGCCGTCCCAGTGGTTTAGTAAAACAGTGATAGTAGATGATAGTACTGTTTCTGATCTTTTTGACGACATCAAGATCAAACTGTACATCATGTTAATATCATATTAATATCCACTCTCACGACGAGAAAGGTGTACAGAGGAGAGGTCAAAGGTCACTCACCTTTTCCTGAGAGATGAAGTTGGTGTTTTTACAGTCCGAAGAGTCGTACGAGAAGTCATACGTAAACGTCTTGGTTCGCTCCCGCATCGAATCCCCGGTCACACCGTCCACCGACTGAGCTCAGAAAAAAAACCGGAGCTGGTAACTAGTTTCTAAAGTAACTAAAGCAAGCAGTAACTAGTGCCTAAAGTAACTAATAACTAAAGAAACTAGTAACTACAGTAACTAAAGCAAGCAGTAACTAGTACATAAAGTAACTAGTAACTAAAGTAACTAGCAACTACAGTAACTAAAGTAACTAGTAACTAAGGTAACTAGAAACTAAAGTAATTAGTAACTAAAGTATCAAAGAATCAAAGTAACTAGTAATGGACATAACTGCTTGCAACATTGCTTTATAAGGTCAATAAAAGATGTAAACACCTTGGGATTGGTGATGGTGGTTTTGCTTCCTCCCATCTTTATGATGCTCTTTGCTTCCAGATCCTTCTCCCTATTCCCATGATAGGAATACACATAAACACTTTATAAATACACAATCACACCATAACAAAATTACACATCTACCACCTTAACACTTAACAGGGACACAAGCACCTCCCACATTGACCAACTTACAATATATACAAACCTAAATCATAATTTAACAAACAATATAATTTCATTAGATGGTTTTAAGATCCACTCCCACTACCGTCTCCTCTGGATGTATGAAGGATGTTGCAGAGACAGAGAGGATACTCTTTAACACGTCTTCCTGAATACGACCATCCTTTGTGGACACATTTGGTTTCCCACAGATCACATCATGTGGACCATGGAGATGTGGAGCCGTCTCCTCCCACGTCCGTCTCTCCATGTCCACCTCCTCTCTTTAATAACCTAATCTAATAACATGCAGCCAGACTTTGCTTTTCTTACAACCTGGTCTGTGTTGGTAGGTTACATCTGCCAATTCAATATCTCCTTCATCACATCAAAACTATTTTCATCTGGTCATTGGTCATATGGTCCCAAACTCCCCTGAGCAATCAACCAAATACAAATACCATACACAGTTTCTACATTGAATTAAACCTGGCATTATCTGTGACATGTGTGTGGTTATGGTTATGTGGTCATGGTTACAAACAGCCCTTCATGTCAAATATATGTATGCATTCTACAACATGTCATCCTTATCCTTTAATACACATGCAACACATTTAATAACATTCACTCTCTGGTCACCATAGCAGCAGACTCAGCCAACACATTGAATAAAACACTACTACTACTAAACGTACTAATACACCATGCAATACCTTTAATAAGACTAATAAATGAATATGTCATACCGTCTGTTCATGGGCCGGACCCGCACCGCCACCTTCACTGATGCCATCGCACATCCCGGGCGGTGCGCACCTCCACAACACGTCCTGGTCACCGCACCAACCGCCCCGTCACACACACACAACTCCCAACAAACAACACAAATGTGGGCAGTAAGTCTCCTCTAATGTCATGAGGACACGCACAGCCGATCCCCCCACGCCCGGTCCGCCCGGTCCGCCGGCTGCAGATGGACGTGTCAGCACGGAGCAGCGGAGGAGGAGGAGGAGGAGGAGGACTGTCCCGGTCCGCAGGTCCGCAGGTCCTTCCGTACCGGCTAGCAGGCTAGCAGGCTAACAGGCTAACAGCAGGCTAGCAGGCTAACAGGCTAGCAGCAGGCTAGCAGGCTAGCAGGCTAACAGGCTAGCGGGCTAGCAGGTTAGCAGCGGGCTAGCGGGCTGTCAGGCTCGCGGGCTAGCAGACTAAACCGTGCAGCTAACTACGATAACACAGCACCGAGGCGGACGATGACGTCACGTCAGCTGACCTGTCTGGTACGGAGCGCCAGGAAGGACAAACAGAACGCCTCCGGTCTCGTGATGCCCGCCAGTCATCGGTAGTATGAGGGTTGTAATCTAGAACTGCAGTAAATAGATACACATAAATGAATGACAACGTTTGTAACATAAGTTATCCGTATGGAACGTTTTGGTATACAGTTAGTCATTAAATGACTGTTGCACTCTTGCACTTAAACATCTAACATTGCCCTTACAAATGAGCCCTTCCGACACACGAATTTATTAAATTGAAAATAGCAATAAAGGGAGGAGTAGACGGATAAGCAGCTGATACATGACTGACATTACTATGGTGTAACGTTACTGTGGTGTAACGTTACTATGACGTTACAGTGGTGTAACGTCATCGTGTCGTTACTATGGTGTAACGCCCGGGTCCTCCGGGCCGGCAGGCGGCGCTAGGGGGGAAGGGGTTAAAGGTGGAACCGGCGCCACTGCGATCCGTTTCCTGTTTCCGGTACTACAGCGGTGCGTTCAAGAGGTGGGTTATTATTGTATTACTCTATAAACTCTCTAATGATGTTTTCCTAATCCTGCAGTCATCAAAGTATTTACCAGACCGGTTTCCACGCTCCGGCTGTGTGTGGACACGGCGGGTTGCGATGGAAACCGTGAGGATTGAACTTGTGGTTGAAGTTGTCTCTAGTCAGCTAACGGCTGCTAGGCTAACGTTGTGAATGAATGGACACAATGTCGTCTCCAATAGGCGTTGATAGTCGTAATATTAAATAATAATAATAATAATAATGATAATAATGGTGGGTTAGTATTACATGTTTGACTCCAACTGCTTCAGGTTTTGTTATGTTCTTCAAAATGACATTTTAGGGTCGGATAGTCTGTCGGAACTGCTCTCAGAACAAGTAACATTACAGTATTAAAACATTACAGTATTAAAACATTACACTATTGTAACATTACAGTATTAAAACATTACAGTATTAAAACATTACACTATTGTAACATTACAGTATTAAAACATTACACTATTGTAACATTACAGTATTAAAACATTACACTATTGTAACATTACAGTATTAAAACATTACACTATTGTAACATTACAGTATTAAAACATTACAGTATTAAAACATTACACTATTGTAACATTACAGTATTAAAACATTACAGTATTAAAACATTACACTATTGTAACATTACAGTATTAAAACATTACACTATTGTAACATTACAGTATTAAAACATTACACTATTGTAACATTACAGTATTAAAACATTACACTATTGTAACATTACAGCATTAAAACATTACACTATTGTAACATTACAGTATTAAAACATTACACTATTGTAACATTACAGTATTAAAACATTACAGTATTAAAACATTACACTATTGTAACATTACAGTATTAAAACATTACACTATTGTAACATTACAGTATTAAAACATTACAGTATTGTAACATTACAGTATTAAAACATTACAGTATAACATTACAGTATAATATTATTGTATTATAACGTTACAGCTTACCATTACAGTATTATAACATTATTACAGTCTAACATTACAGTATTAACATTACAGTATTATTACATTACAGTATAATATATTGTATTATAACATTATTACAGTCTGACATTACAGTATTATAACAAATTGTTACATGAGTCTGACTTTCTCCCCAGAAACAACCAAACATGGATATTCGACCAAACCACACGATTTATATCAACAACATGAATGACAAAGTCAACAAGGAAGGTGAGTGTGTCTTTAAACTTTACATTTTATACTTGTATACTTTAGACTTACGTACTTTAGACTTGCATGCTTTATACTTATACACTGTAGACTTATATACTCAAGACTTACACACTTTAGACCTATACACTTTAAACTTATCTACTTACACTTTCATTGTATACTTTAGACTAATATACATTATACTTTATACTTGTTTGTTTACATCATATTGACACAACCACCAGGAAGATGTTTTTTTTTACGTGTTTTATAGAAGAACTCCTCACCTATGTTGTGAATGAACTTGATGTTAATCTGTTCTATTGGTGCATTTAATACTGGGAAGGGTTTGGTTAACCTGTTGTCTTGTTTTTCAGAGCTGAAGCGATCGCTCTACGCGCTGTTCTCTCAGTTCGGTCAGATCGTCGACATCGTTGCCATGAAGACGGCCAAGATGCGAGGACAGGCCTTTGTTGTGTTTAAAGAGCTGGCAGCCTCAACCAATGCCCTGCGACAACTTCAAGGCTTCCCCTTCTACAACAAGCCCATGGTGAGTACTGACCCCAACCCCTTCTACAACGATCCCTCACGCTGGCTGTGCCATACGCTCCGGACTCTTGAAAGCTTGAACCAAACTGTCCAATTATTGGACACACACATTGAGTGGTTACTCCTTAAAGACATACACTGGAGTGAGTCTAAAATGGACTGCTTACAATGTTCCTATGTCAGGACTGTTTCATGTAAACGTCCCTCTCTGCTCCTAGCGTATCCAGTATGCCAAGACAGACTCCGAGGTGATCTCCAAGATGAGGGGAACCTACGGAGACAAGGACAAGAAGAAGGAGAAGAAGAAGAAGGGCCCTGAGGCGCTGACCAGCCTGGCCAAGAAACCGGCACCGGTGAGTCCTCAGTGATCTGATATTGTTAGATATGTCTTTAGACATTTAGAGATGACAGCAATTAAACTTTAGGCAGCATAGAGACCGTTCACCTGTAGAGACCATACAGCCATCAGTGTTGAATAAGGGTTGGCACGGTAGGCTCCTCTATTAGTAGTGTATTTCTAGAGCTATGAGGATGGGTGTATTAGTAGTGTATTTCTAGAGCTATGAGGATGGGTGTATTAGTAGTGTATTTCTAGAGCTATGAGTATGAACAATGGGGATGAAGAGATGAACGACTTCCTTAGATTTAAACATTCTGATCTTTCTTGTCTCCAGGCTTCCAACACGCAGACCAACACACCAGCTGCCCCGGTACGTCTCTCTCCTGCTGGAGTATTCCTATACTACTCCTTGAGTTCATAAAGGTTTAACTAGCATAGTTTTAAATCGTTTATTGCAGCCGGACACAACATTTTTATCATGAGTCACTTCAGTCCCGTTCAGATGCTCACTGCCGGTTTAGAGATTGAACGTTGGATCCAGTTTTAGATTCCTAGGTGTGTAGAAGGTATTCTGCGTTGGACCAGGTGTGATGACAGTTGTGCTTGGTGTCTTCAGGTACCAGACAACCCGCCCAACTACATCCTGTTCCTTAGCAACCTGCCGGAGGAGACCAACGAGATGATGCTGTCCATGCTCTTCAACCAGTAAGTTCTGGTCTCATCTGGACTAGGGTCACCCATGACAAACAGTATTGTAAGACGCTTTAGCATAAAAATGGCCAATGGCGCTAAGGCAGAGGTTTTCAACCTGTGGGTCGTAGCAGGGGACCACGTGGGTCCTGTTTTTCTTTTCAAAAATGTACAAATATGAATTCTGTCTGTTTTAATTTCATCATTAGTCCATTCTGTCTTTCATTTCATCATTAGTACATTTTGAGACTAAAAAGTGGAAGTGAATTAAAGAATTTGAGTATTTGGTGGGTCCTAGGGATGCAGAAAAATACCCCAAAACTCCCCCTAGTTGTTCTAAAATCACTGTAAACCACAGCCTCTCGTGGCTTATTGCTTAAGTCTAGCGAGGTGGTGTGGTCTAACCCTGGTCTAGCGAGGTGGTGTGGTCTAACCCTGGTCTAGCGAGGTGGTGCGGCCTAACCCTGGTCTAGCGAGGTGGTGCGGCCTAAACCTGGTCTAGCGAGGTGGTGCGGTCTAACCCTGGTCTAGTGAGGTGGTGCGGTCTAACCCTGGTCTAGCCTAACTCTTTCACTGCAATAGTGTGAAAGGATTGTACAAATAAAGTTCACCATGCCTACAGGCAGGCGGACAAGTTCTCACGGTTCTCCTTCTGGTCCTCAGGTTCCCAGGGTTCAAAGAGGTGCGCTTGGTTCCAGGGAAACACGACATCGCCTTTGTGGAGTTTGAGGGCGAGGCGCTGGCCGGCGTGGCTAAAGACGCCCTACAAGGCTTCCGGATCACTGCCACCTGCGCCATGAAGATCACCTACGCCAAGAAGTAGCCCCCTGCAGCTCCTGCTGGGGAGGAGATACTTTGGGAGGGGAGGGGGGAGGAGGAGATGCTGAATCGGTTCCTGGTTTTCCTGTCAGATTTTTGTAAAAACTGCAGATCGTCCTGGATGTTTTTTTTTTGTGTTTTTTTTTTTACGGAGCCTTGGAGAGCAGTGAATGAGAAGTTTAGTCTGTTTTATAATAAACGGTAATAAAAGACTCGTAACCGTCTCCGTGTCTGTGGCCCTCGGGGTATAATTGCCCAGGGAGAAGGGAGGAGTTACCATTTGGGTAACAGCCACCATCAGTACGTTTACATGGTCACTATGATAACCAAGTTACGGTAGTTATTATCCAGTTGAGGAGTTAACTCCTATCGTTTACGTGGTCACTATGGTATCCAGGTTATGAAGAAAATTGAAGTGACAGGCACCGGTTAGGTGTGTACAACGTATATAATTAAGTATATTAATTTAAAACTGTTATCTGCCTGAAATCAGGAATGGTGCCCGAGAACTTTAAGCCCTAACCGGACCTAACCGGTCTAGTGGTGTTATTGCTGGGACCTAACCGGTCTAGCGGTGTTACTGCTGGGACCTAACCGGTCTAGTGGTGTTATTGCTGGGACCTAACCGGTCTAGCGGTGTTACTGCTGGGACCTAACCGGTCTAGTGGTGTTACTGCTGGGACCTAACCGGTCTAGCGGTGTTACTGCTGGGACCTAACCGGTCTAGCGGTGTTACTGCTGGGACCTAACCGGTCTAGTGGTGTTATTGCTGGGACCTAACCGGTCTAGCGGTGTTACTGCTGGGACCTAACCGGTCTAGTGGTGTTACTGCTGGGACCTAACCGGTCTAGCGGTGTTACTGCTGGGACCTAACCGGTCTAGCGGTGTTGTTGCTGGGACCTAACCGGTCTAGCGGTGTTACTGCTGGGACCTAACCGGTCTAGTGGTGTTACTGCTGGGACCTTACCGGTCTAGCGGTGTTACTGCTGGGACCTTACCGGTCTAGTGGTGTTACTGCTGGGACCTAACCGGTCTAGTGGTGTTACTGCTGGGACCTTACCGGTGTAGCGGTGTTACTGCTGGGAGCTAACCGGTCTAGCGGTGTTACTGCTGGGACCTTACCGGTCTAGCGGTGTTACTGCTGGGACCTAACTGGTCTAGCGGTGTTACTGCTGGGACCTAACTGGTCTAGTGGTGTTACTGCTTTCATGTGATGCTTTGAGCCGTCTTAATAATGACCACAGGAGTTACGGTTTCATTCTAATATGATGTAATTACAAATCAAACTATTAGTAGTCATGACATTTCAACTACAGGACAGCCGCTAAAATCACAACGGCTTCCAACGATAAGCACAAAAAAAAACATGTTGGAGGAACTAGGAGATCACTTCCTCCTCTCCAGGAAGTCTGTTAGAGGAACTAGGAGATCACTTCCTCCTCTCCAGGAAGTCTGTTAGAGGAGCCAGGAGATCACTTCCTCCTCTCCAGGAAGTCTGTTAGAGGAGCCAGGAGATCACTTCCTCCTCTTCAGGAAGTTTTTGGCGTCCGCCTGCAGGGTCTGGATGTCTTCCTGTCCGCTGTCATCAGACCCGGCCGGGACGTAATCTGAGTCAT